>KQ996029.1:163861-334879 GCA_001598015.1 Dorcoceras hygrometricum | reverse complement strand
TTAGAAGGCTCTTTAGTAATTTCAGTTCGTTGCTCGTGCTGTTTAAAGTTCTGCATTAGAATCAGTGGCTGGAGATAATTCTTGATCCGTTTCCACATTCAGTATCATGTTATTTATTAGAACATGATTTAAATTCTTACAAGAAATGCTCCAGCGATGGCGCAACACTGGCCTGCTCCAATGATAGTAAGCGACGTGCGTCTTTCTATTGTGACAGGTGCAGGGAAATATTATTCTCTTGATGTTCTTGAAGATGGAACAAACAATGACAATTTCCAGAGTTTGATTCGTCCCATAATCCACAAGTCATCTATATATTGTGGCATATTTTATATATGAAATATTGTACGTGAGAATAACGAAGTCGTCTAGTTGTTTTTAGTAGTGTTTGCGAGAACTTGTCTTAAATATTTTCCAACTTCTTCATATCATTACAAACATTTCATTGGCTAAATTCTTGAAAGTACTTGGAGCAAGCTCTTGCAAACAGTACCATGCTCAGTATTATATGACCCGAGTCCGTCCATTGTACAACCAAACAAAAACAAAGATTTTATATTTATTCAGAATTTTCAAATCCATAATCATTTCTGTTATAAATAAATTGGTAAAATGTCAAATAAAAACTCACCTGAATATTAAGCACGGTATTGTGAGGTTTGGAGTGTGATGCCCCCTATTTATATTTATTCAGAATTTTCAAATCCATAGTCATTTCTGTTATAAATTAATTCATATTTAACACATATTTTCTAGACTATTTCGATTAAGTACCCAATTCTGGAAGTTCCCAATTTTTCTTCCCAACAGTAAAATAGTACCCAATTCTGGGAGTTCCCAATTTTTCTTCCCTAACAGTTTACTAGTTGGCAAGAGAAAGCGATAATATTAGAAATATTTTACCCGGATATCAAAATATTATCTAATTTAAGTGGTACATATATATTTTGATTAAAATTTGATCATGCACATCCTTTTATCTTTATTAAGTGGTCAAATACCGAAAGATTTAGATGTCCATAATTTATAAGGGTTTTAATCAATCAAAATACCTAAATATGTATCTTATCGATATTTGTCACAATCTTGATAGATTTGTTGATGGTCAAAGTATCTATAAAGAGTGACTCTGGGTCCCTAAGCACACACCTAAAAAAATCATTCATACCATTTATTGTGGGGTTTGGAGTGCTTAGAAGGCTCTTTAGTAATTTCAGTTCGTTGCTCGTGCTGTTTAAAGTTCTGCATTAGAATCAGTGGCTGGAGATAATTCTTGATCCGTTTCCACATTCAGTATCATGTTATTTATTAGAACATGATTTAAATTCTTACAAGAAATGCTCCAGCGATGGCGCAACACTGGCCTGCTCCAATGATAGTAAGCGACGTGCGTCTTTCTATTGTGACAGGTGCAGGGAAATATTATTCTCTTGATGTTCTTGAAGATGGAACAAACAATGACAATTTCCAGAGTTTGATTCGTCCCATAATCCACAAGTCATCTATATATTGTGGCATATTTTATATATGAAATATTGTACGTGAGAATAACGAAGTCGTCTAGTTGTTTTTAGTAGTGTTTGCGAGAACTTGTCTTAAATATTTTCCAACTTCTTCATATCATTACAAACATTTCATTGGCTAAATTCTTGAAAGTACTTGGAGCAAGCTCTTGCAAACAGTACCATGCATAATCTAACATAGTCAAATTTAACAATCAAATTAATTAACATCTAAGCCGTTAGTCATTGAAATAATTAGCCTGCTCCAACATAGTCAAATTTGTCATTGTTTAAATGTTCCGAGTGCAATTGTAGTCCTCTTGCATCTCTTTTTGTTTTGTTGTTGTACATTATGGTATGCATATCGGTCGGACATGTTTCAATGCATTCAATAATTTAGGGTTTGTACTCCACTGAGTTTTCAAATTTTCGTTTAATAGATATATTTAATTTTCACTGATTTTGGTCAAAGCGCCGATGTGGTATCGGAAAATACTGACGTGACACTGAAAATTACTGACTTGTCAAATGACACGTTAACAATTGGATCAAGTTAAAAGTTCGTGTGCCACAATCAAATTTTGAACTCGGTGGATCAAAACACCAAATCGGACGAGACGAAAAATCATTTTCCCAAAATTTTTTAGCATGACTATGTATTACAAGGAAGTTAAATGGATCTATCAAATATAGGATAATGGATACATACATAATATCTTGTTGTAAACTCATATAAAACACGAACATGATATTTATTCATTCACGATTTATGATACATGAGATGGAGACTTAAAACATGAAAATTCAAATTTCACACTTTTAACGGACAAAATACATGATAGAGTTTTATTTGAAATACATTACAATGTGAAGTTGACAGTAGGGGCCGGAGTCGAACCGGATCGGTCAGGACAGATCATGGTAGGGTGTTGGAACTTGGAAGTACATCAGGTATTGGAAGTACATCAGGTAAACACAACAATGATTGGAAACATATGCAACCGGCAGAACACTCGGCATCACTCGTACATGTCGTACCGCAAAGTTGAAGGAGTTTTCTTGAGAAGCTCGTTGGAATCACCTCTGATGATGCTGTAGTTTTCAGATCTGCAATTAGATATATATTAGGACACAATTTTATCTTTAAATATCATAGTTTGACCAATTTATGTATGCATTCATATTTTTATCCAATGAGTAATAATTTTATTTAGGCACTCTTTTCAGCATCCTCGCATCATTAAACCATGTATTTGGCTATTGAAGATGATATTTTACATGCATGTGTGCGCACAAATGTTTATGTTAATTTCATTTATTTTCAAACTGTATACAATGATGATCATTAACACTGCTTCTATATTTCGTGTGCAATATATATAAATACAACTGCGTTGGCAATGTTGAAGGAAAGAGACTTACTTGTGGAGCACAGTAAAATGAGGCAGAAGAAAACTACTTTAAGTAATGCCTTCTCCATGTCTAAGCCTTAATGGAACTTTTGGTCGAAATGATACGCTTATATAAGAGGAGATCTCAATTAAAATAATCAAATAAAATAAAGGGAACATTACATGTAAGTATATATTTTTTCAGTAAGCGCGTTAAGCATCAAATCTTTATGATTACATGAGAATCATGTATGAATAAATTATTTAGGACATGTTTTTAATGAACAAGCAATATCAATTTAGTTTCATGCATTTTCCAAAAATTGTATATAATATTTTCATTCTCAAAAACAATGGGTATATATTTATCCAAAATACTGCTGAAAGTAAATTTAAACCTTCACTATAGAACATAACAAAAAAAATTAAAGCATTCAATTTATTCTTCAAGAGTAGATGTTTCATGAGACGGTTTTACGGGTTTATATTCGTAACACAGTTCGACCATATCCATGCAATAATATATTCAGTGCAATAAGTAATACCTTTTCATGTCGTCGGGTCAATTTAGAGGAAAGTTTGATCAATCTAACGGTTGTGATTAAAGTAGTACTTTTAACATTGAAAGTGATATTTTTTCATGAAAGTTGTTCGTATCATGAAAGATGACTTGTGAGACAATTTTACAAAATTTTTTACAATTCTTCAAAGCCATAGTCATCATTTATCTTAAAATAAATTCTAGAAATTCTCATTTTAGGAAAATATAAATTAGTAAATTACTAATTAACGTAAAATTTCCAATAAATATTAACAGAGTATTCAAGCGTGGTATTATCCGAAGAAATGAGAAGTTCAGGTCATGTGTCGATATTAAAATTCTCACGGGCAGTTCACCAAATGATTTATTGTTCTAATATCAAGCTCAATGTCAAACGAATCTGGTGCACCCAAAATATGTATAGGTATGATATGACCCGAGTCCTGCCATTGTAGAACCAAACAAAAACAAGCTTTTATATTTATTCAAAAATTTTGAAATCCACAGTCATTTCTGTTATAAATAAATTGGTAAAATGTCAAATAAAAACTCACCTGAATATTAAGCACGGTATTATCTAAAAAACGAGGTACGGGTCATGTGTCGATTTAAAAAATATTTCCACAAGTAGTGTACGAAAGGATTTATTGTCTAATATCAACTCAACATTCATAGCAGAACCAAAAAAAAAAATTATCTTTAGAGACCATGTGATAAAATGATTAAATTTAAAATACTTGCATCATTAAGGGTAATTAGAGCAAAGAATAGGCGTCAACCGAAAAGATAAGAATGTTTGTTTCTAGAAGTTCGAAGCAAGCTTTTACTTCTTCACTTCTTTCAAACTGGAAGGATTTACTAGAGGACTTTGAGTAAGATATAGTATATCATAAACCACTCAGCAAGACAACACCCAAACTGAACTCCTAGTTTCTCTTCTAAACAACAATCGAGCTGTATATTCGAATAAAGAAAGGATCTAAGATAATTTTATCAATTCAATACAAAGCCTATCTGATTCAGCACATATCTGAATGATTACAGAAGGATTTAAATGAAAATAATGAATGACAAGCTTCTATAAGGAAAGAAGATCTTTGAAATCGTTAAGTTCCAATCTCATGTTGCTGAATCTTGTTATTGTTATAATATCTTCTTCTCCAATTATACAGTTCAAATTCAAACTGTAATAAATGTGCCTGGTAGACTCAACCGATGAATCTTGTTGCATGCATTTAATGAGCATTAAATGTTTGTACTTTGCTCCGTACTACTCCATTAGTTGTTTTCCAAAAAACAATCCTCGTATATAGATAATCTCCGACATATTCTGATTATTTTCCGAATGAAGAACTACTACAATCATTCTGTCGTAGTCTTAAGTCTGTTCTGATCTGATCTATACGAGGCTCTAACTATTATTTTCTGCTAAAGGTTCTAATCTGAATTGTTCTGTACTTCGAGTCTGATATGATTTGATCCTCAAACCTGATCTGATCTGCGCTTCAGGTATAATCTGATCTGATCTTTAAATTAAGCATCCTTTAATTTTTATTTCATAAATGCCAGTAACTATAGATAACTACTATGAGTTAATAGTTAATACATTAGTACTATCACCAATAAGTACTCAAAATTATAATGAAAGAATACTAATAAGTATCATGGATAATGCTAAGGATAAAATGTTATAAGTTTTGGTGATAACAAAGATTTCAGCACATAGCTAAACAGATAAGATCAGATAGAACCTAACAACTTTTAAGATTTGGATCATATCAGAGCTTACCTAGGTTTGGACAACTCAGATCAGATTAGAACATAGTGTATTGGATATAAGAGAACAGTTCAAGTTTAATCAACTGATGCCCCCCAAAAGCACCTCGGGACCCGAGGACCGAGCACTACGGCATCAGCCTTACCTACACCATCGGAGGCGAGAGCAATCAAGCGACGCGCATAGAGCTCGAGCTCGAGATTTTTAACCGAGGCCTTGCCACACGCTCGGGAATCGCCCGAGCTCCTTCGTTATGGAGAAAAGCTTATAACCTGAGGAGACAACCTAAGTTCGAGGCCTCTCCCGAGAGCCCCAACCCGATGTGTTAAAGCACTTCCGCGAAAGGCGGAGAACGTGGGCCGGATTATGCGGAAGACGTGCGCACGAACTCACCCACGTCTCGACAGAACGTGCAAGAGAATCGATTCATCTGCCTAGCCCCTCTATAAATACCCCCCCCCCGAGGTTTGCTCTCTCACTCTCATTCACTCATTATTGCACTCTCTCGCACACAGCTTATATTGCTCTCATTTTACTCTCGTGCACGGCTGACTTAAGCATCGGAGGGGCTTCGCCGGACATAATTCCTGCGCCCTTTTGACGAGTGTTCGTTGGTTGTAGGAATATGCACGCACTCTTCAAACGTCCGACGTTCCCGAGGTCCTCGACGTGGTGGTAGCTCGTCGGCTGAACTCGAGTGTTCGTTGGTTGTAGGAATATGCACGCACTCTTCAAACGTCCGACGTTCCCGAGGTCCTCGACGTGGTGGTAGCTCGTCGGCTGAACTATTTGGTTACATCAATTGGCGCCGTCTGTGGGAAATCGAAGATGAAGATATAAGATGCCACCAAAGAGGACTAGAGCTCAGCATAGTGGGGAGAACAGTAACACGGAGAGTACCACTCAGGGGTCGGAGAATCCCACTCTTACCCCCGCCCAGATAGCGGAGTTGGTTGCCACCACTGTGGCGCAAATATTGACAAGTCAACCTGCGCCACAACCGCAACCTAACCTTGACCAGCAAGCCGAAGAGATGAGGAAGATGCGTGAGGAATTAGAAAACCGGCAGGCTGAGGAGATGAGGAACATGCGGGAGGAGTTTGAGAATCTGAGGAAGGAGAGGAGCTCGGCACCGCCTCCCCCGCCTGCTCGGGAGGTGCCATTTTCTGATGAGGTGTTGGAGGCCGATCTGCCTCAACACTTCAAGTATCACAATGTAGGGGAGTACGACGGGATGGGAGATCCTGAGGAGCATCTGTCTCGGTTTGAGAACGCCGCGCTTCTCCACCGATATTCCGACCCGATCAAGTGTAGAATCTTTTTGACTACTCTCGTCCGAGCTGCCCAGCAATGGTTCAATATCCTGCCTGCGGGGAGTGTAAAGTGCTTTCGGGATTTCAGTCAGGCGTTCCTCCATCAGTTTGCCAGTAGTAAGAAGCAACCCCTGACCACCTTAAACCTGTTTACGGAGAAGCAGAGAGAGCATGAGACTCTTCGGGAGTATATTCGGCACTTCAACGGAACCATCATCGAAGTACCATCTGCTACGCCCGACCTCCTGATCGGGGCTTTCACCCAGGGGTTGTGGGGGGGGGGTGATTTCTTTAAGTCACTGGTCAAGAAGCCCCCGAAGACCTTTGATGAGCTTCTGACCAAGGCAGAGAAGTATGTTAATGTGGAGGAGATACAGTCCTCGAGGAAGACCGAACAGAGGCCGCCACCTTGTATTAGCCCACTAATAGTCCCGGGGCTCAAAAAACGACAGGGAGTGATCGTAGGTTGCACGGACAATGAGCGTGTCAGGCCTCGTGCTCTAAACAGAGTAAAATCATACAAACACAAGCGGAAGCTATTAAAAAGCGGGTAAAATTTTCGCTTTTGGTCTGACGGTTTAAAACAATATAATTTAAAATAAGGCGATACTCAAAATATATCCCAGTTATAAAAACAACCAAGCTCGGGCTACCAGCCAACAACAAACAGCATAGCATAACAACATGTATCAGACTCCAACAACAAAATACAACGACAAAGCGCAGGGCATCCCCTGGCTAACAGTACTGATACTTATAAATATGTTATACGCTACTGGGATACTCAACTACCTCCTGGGGCATCACCAGCTGGGTTAAACCCTCGACCAGCTGTAAAACCTGGATTCCATGAAAATAACACAAACAGAGAAAACAACCAAGCCCCAGAGGGACATGGGGTCAAATCCCAGTACGGAGAGCAACTGAAATAGCTAAAAGAAATGCATAAGATAAAATGCAGATGCTATGCATGAGACACCGGATAACAGCTGAAGGCTACAACCGAACAGGGAGCCAAGGAACTCAAACATAGCTCCACAAGATCAGCAACGAATCAGTGGCCACGGGGTGTGTTCAAAGTGTGGTAATGAGCCACTCGCCTTGACACTACACCCAAATACCAGATGCAACAAACAACTCAACCTGTTGTTGCCTCGCCCATGAACTGTGGTAGTTAACCACTCGGTGCATGGTGGCTAACAAAACCCAGCAGGGAGATGAGAGTGCGGTATTGCCGCTCGCCCTCGCATCCTGGTAAGAACAACAGCAATACAACGAGATACAAAGCAATGGCTGCAACAGAAATATGAATGCAATATGGGAAATGCGTGTATGCATAAACATAGCAGCTAAAATCAACAGCAATCACATATGCACACAGCAACATCCACGGCAATGCACAACAGCCATCTAGCATTCAATCTCACGCCAATTCTCAGCTACATCAAGCTCAGATCTGTACCTTGTAATTCGGTGCAACAATTACCACAAAACAGGCCCGAGAGATCTGGATTGCAACCTGCTAAATACACACAACAGATCTCAGGCTCAACACAGAAGGTCACGTCCAACTATAGAAACTCACGGCTGGGAGTCATTCACTCCACCAGCGATCAAATCCAACAATACCACTAACAGGAAGCTTAAACAAAGGCTAATACTAAGATCTCAACAACAATTCGAAGTTCTACCTCAACGACGCAACACACGGCCGAAGACAGCAACTTCGCGATTTCGCTCTAGCCAACGACAGCCTCCAAGAGTAGTATGGGATGAAAGAGCTTCTCAAGAGGAGTCCAATGCTACCTCGCACATACCAAGCGGTGGCCGGAAACGACGGGAATCACCGGATAAAATCAACGGTGAACTGTACTAGGGTTCGAAGAATAGAGGTCGACAATCGAGATAATATTTCGCTAAGTATGGGATCTGGTATCTCAAATCGAAGACCAAGTCTTCCTATAAATATAACTCGCAACGGCTGAAATCTGGTTAAACATGTCCACCGGCAAAAACCAGCAGTTGCAACAACCAACAGCTGCTGATTCCCATAACTAATAAATCTCAACAACACAAAACGACGTCGCAAAGTGACACGTCACTCGCTACTTGCGACTGGTCCTCAAACCCAAAAGCTGGACAACCCAACGACTGGATGCTCCACAAACCAAAAGCTGGTACCAGTCGTTGCATCAAAACGCTGCGTTCCAACTTACGTAAACGACGTCGCACAGACCCAACAGCTGGTCGCTAACCCATCGACTGGATTCCTTAGCGCTAACCAAAACGACGACGCACAACCTACGTCATCCAGTCGCTAGCTCTCGCGCAAAACAACCAGACGCAAGCTACAGTAGAGTTGACCATCGTTGACGTTTGCTCTCAGCTGGTACCAGTCGCAATATCCAAAACGGTGTCGCACCAACTTATCAAAACGCTACCGTTTTGCCCTCAACAACCAAAATAAAGCAGCGGCTGGATACAAACACGCTACCAGACTTCACGAAAACACAATGCATCCAGATTTCATAAAAATGACGACGTATCACAATTTCGCGCTACCAATTAAACGTTGCGACTGGATTCACCACCGACCAGCTTCCACAACAAAACCAGATCTCACAACCAGAAATCTCTAAAAACTGATTAATCTCTTATACAAATTCAGGTCTCACAGAGCGGCTCCTGGCAGACTTCTAGGCGAATGGGCACATGAATGAACCGATCCCACACCGGAATGAGAGAGATTTCGAGACTGAGAAGTTATAGATGTAGTTGAGGTTTATTGAGGTAGGCTTATCGGATTTAATTGGTACTACTCATACCTACAAGGTGCATCTTCCTTTCGGGAGCTCATCACTCAAGAATTCCAAAGTTAAGTGTGCCTGACTTGGGATAATTTTGGGATGGGTGACTCCCTGGGAATTTTATGCGTGCGAGTGAGGACAAAACACGTTGTAAAGACCAGAGTTGGTACAGTGGGGACAGTAGAGGACAAAACAAGCTGGAAAGACCAGTGTTGGTACAGTGGGGACAGTCGTTAAAACTGGAGCGTTAAAGTTGGTATCAGAACCGACCTCTCTTAGTACGGTGTGGTTCGGGAACGAACCAAGCTGAAGCTGGTGGGCATGTGACGCCCGAGGCTCAAAAAACGGTAGGGAGTGATCGCCGGTGCCAAGAGGTTGCACGGCAATGAGCGGCTCCTGGCAGACTTCTAGGCGAAGGGGCGGGGCACATGAATGAACCGATCCCATACCGGAATGAGGGGGATTCGGAGATTGGGAATTTATAGATGTAGTTGAGGTTTGTTGAGGTAGGTTTATCGGATTTAATTGGTACTATTCATACCAACAAGGTGCATCTTCTCTTCGAGGGTTCATCACTCAAGAACTCCAAAGTTAAGCGTGCTTGACTCGGGATAATTTTGGGATGGATGACCCCCTGGAAAATTTCTAAGGGTGCGTGCGAGTGAGGACAAAACATGCTGGAAAAACCAGTGTTGTTATAGTGGGGACAATCTTTAAAACTGGGGCATTACATGCTCTGCTATAGTGCACTGATTCAACTAGCAGCTTTCATCTGATCTGACCTGATACAGCGCACTGCTTGAGCTCGTGTCTGATCTGCTTCAACTTAGACCTGTGCACTCGATTAAATCGTTTAAAATATAACAACGTGTTTTGTGTTTATCAAAATTAAGATCTGATTTGTTACACAAATCCAACATTGTAGTTATAGAACAGTGAAAGGAGACTGTTTCAAAGTACTAGATAAATATTTAATTCAATTTCATTTTACTACGTAAATATTTCTCAATAAAATAACAATTTCAAAATTAAGTTTTTATTCATATTGCATGATTAATAGGGAATATGTTTCTTTAAAATATAAAATGACATGAATAAGAAATCTTAATGCATCTTCCAACAAAGAACAATAATGACTCAATCTTTAGTGACGGGCTCGAAAATATTTCTTACAAATATGAGTACTAAAAGTGCAAAACAAGTATCGTACATATTAATTTAGGTACTTTTTAGATCAAAATAAGTACTTTTGAGTATTCCATAATGAGTGAAAACTTGCTATTTACATCTAATGTTTTATTTGTTCACGGTTTGATCAAACTGATTCCCCATATAATTTGAAGTTGATAAATCATATCGTAATGAGAGAGTAAAACATAAGCTGTTAACTTAGCTGATATTAAACTAAATTTGAAGATTTTCACCTTTCTCTAAACACTATTTTCGATCCTATCAAAATTGAATACTTTGAATTTTTTTTATTACAAAAGTTGAGTACTCAAATCCACATATAAAGTAGCCTAATTCCCAATATAGGTACTTTGTTGGTAAAGTAAGTATTTAATTGTACTAAATTATGATTATCTTGACCATATAAAATATATAGTATTTTCTTACAAATTTGTTAGAGGTAAAAAGGACTTTAAAGGTATTTACAAGTAGTTAAAATCGTAAAAAGGTATTTACAGATAGTTAAAAGCAATATGTAAAAGGTTATCAGGTATCAATTCTTTAAAAATATATTCAATTGGGTCTGAATTCTTATCCAAAATTATATAAGGATTTTACTTTAATTTATGCCATTAAAATAAGTCTATTAAACAGTTCACAAGTCGTTGAAAATATTCTATAAAAATATAGTTCAATGGAACAGGTGGAATATCTTCATCACATAACTCGATGAATGTTTTGAAATTTATTTTATGTCGGTTTAATAGTTGTCCACGTTATATATCAATCAACTTTCTCTTTGACCTTTGAAGATAATTTATAAATATATATACTCATAAATGTGTGCGCACAATTCTATAATAGTTTTTTAGTTACTTGAAACTGTACACAATGATTATCATTAACATTATTTTATGTATCGTGTGCAATATATATAAAAATAAAACTTGTTAACAATGTTAAAAGAAAACTACTTTATGCAATGCGTTATCCACGAGATGATACGCTTATGACATAAGAGGAAATCCCCCCTATAAAATAATAATAAATAAAGGAAGCATTACGCATGAGTACATATTTTTTATGTAAGCACGTTATGTATCAAATAGTTACGAATAAATTATTTAGGAAATCTTTTGGATGAACAAGCAATATCAAATTAGTTTAAACCATTTTCCAGATTTTGTATATAATTATTCAAAGTTTTCAAAGTTATTGTTGTTGGATATACGTGTCTATGATAAAAAAGTGCTGAAGATTTTCAAATAATTTTAGCGCTCAAAATATTTATCGGACGAAGATAGTAAAGAGGTATGAAGAGCAGTTTCCTTGATAAATCGGATAAGTTGAAGCACTCAACCAGATGAAGAAGTTGTAATGGATAAAGAAACTTATTAATATGAAGAAGAGCTTTTGGCTAACATATTTCTTTCTGTTAGGATCGAATTAGATTGCGTCTAAGCTGAATCACAGAGCTGGGCGAGACAGCGCGCGATCTGATCAGATAAAAACACTAGCTACAATAGCTCTGATTCTTGAAAACATTGAGCACCGAGAAGTATATCAGATCTGGTATAAAAACCAAGGCGAAAAACAACTGATATACTCGCTATTATTTAAAAAAACTGAAAGCTAGTGGTTTTAAACATGCGATCATAGAATAATGGAAGTATGCTTAAAGCTGTAAATACTCATATGCAATTTGTTTATGGAAGTTCGGAGCTCAATCTCCTACGTCTCCCCTTCTTTCTTGTACAAGAAAGCTTCACTGGAAGACTTTGATCATACAACGATTTGTACTAACCCACCTCAGCTTGGACTTACTCACTGTCCAAAGCTGATTCTCCTAGACTCGTCTGCACAACAGCTCGCAAGCTGTGTCAAATCTATCACTAAGAACATGTTTAACGTCTCTGTTCAAAGACTACAAACGCTAAATTTTACGTATTCGTTTCAAGACAGATTTGTGTGTTTTGGGGTGTGATTCACTCATCTATTCTATTCAGCTCTCATATGTGAGTGAATCTGTGTGTGAGAAATATTAACTCTCGAATGTTTCCTCACATACTGGGAAGTGCTTCTTCAAAGCTGATAGGCTCAGCAGTCGAATTTTACGATTAAGCTCATCTGATCTGATAGTCAAGTGCTTCGCATCTGTTTTCTTCCCATCTCTGTTTTTCTTCTTGTGTTCGTCGTTCTCTCTCTCTCTTTCACGTCAGTATCTCTTCATCGGTTCAGCTCGTATATATAAGGTCTCTGGTATTATGTTATCGTTGGACAAAATATCCTTGCCGTTGAAAATCTTCTGTAAAGTTTCTGATATTGGGTCCTTATTGTCCTTTCATCGTACATAAGTAGGTGAGACCATTTAATGTTCTTTGTACTTGTTATGAACCTTATGTTGATATGTCGAAGTAAGTTAGTTTGAATTACGTTAATTTAGTCTTCGCATAAGTTCGTGTTCAAACTGCTTTCCTCGTCTAAGCTGACTTGCTCTGAACCGAAGGCCTCTGAGCTGATCTGATCTGAGTCTTGCTTCTTCTACTCTTTAACTCAATCTTGTTTCTTCTTCTTTTCAGCTGATCGCCTCTCAGCTAATTGCTTTTCAACTGATTGTCTCTCAGCTGATCAGCTATGAAGCTTCCTCTAAGCTGCTTCGTTCATCTCTGTTTTTCTCTAAGCTGTTTCGTTCTTCTTTATTTTGCTCAGAGCTAATTCTATGTTTTTTCTCTAAGCTGCTGAAACGAACCAGAATCTAGAATTTTTTTTTTTCAAATCATGTGAGGAATAAATAAACTAAAAGTATGGCTCGTTCCCCTTTAAATCATTTTCTCAACATTACTTTAAACATAAATAAATGAATATCTTAAAACATAAAATCATCCATACTGTTTAAAAATAGAATAAATAAAAGTAGCGGAAACTGAACATGTTAAATAAAATAACTGAAAAGTGTATCATAACAAAGATAATACCTCAGAGTGGTCAGGGGGTACAACTGCAGCGGGCGCTCAGAGGTCCTCACCGCCAGTAGGGAAAAACTCATCAGCAGTCTCACCTGCACCATTTAAACCTAGTGAGCCTAAAGGCCCAGCATGCTCTATCTTTTAAAATAGCAAAGTACGTAATAATAAAACCACATGCAAGCACATATGCATAATAAAATAAATTAAAACATGCATGCAATGATGATCGTAAAACATGGTTCGTAACTCAGTCGTAACATATCATAATCATATAACGTACATAATAATACATGACATAACGTAACATAAAAACACGTGAGTCGTATCCGTGAAATATGAGCGGGCGCCCACGATTGATCAATCGAAAGAGCCAACGTACGTGGCTGTGCGGTTCACCCGACCTTACCTCGGGATCCCACACACCTCTATGCTGCCACTTCACCATGTCGTGATCACATGGATCCATAGGCTCGTAATACATTAAAACAGGGGATCCTCGGGTCCAGTATCTCGACTAGCTCCCATCATAAAACTTGTCATAAGTCACTTCAATCCCTCGGGTTTTCTTTTAAAACATGTCTTTAACATTTCATAAATTCTCATGATGAGTGTATTTCATAAAATAATACAATTTAAAAGCTTAGCCCGTCAATATATGTTTAATTCCTTCATTTAAAACATTAACATACATAAATATTACATATATAATTAAATATATATTCACATGCTTCTACATTTTCTACTCCGGTCAATGACTGGTTCAGGTGTCTAGCCCATTACTTCTAAGCCAAAAAATAACCTAGACTTAACTTCAAATTGGAACTCAGCCTAATACATGAATTGCCCGATAACTTTAAATTCAACCTTTAAAATTTATAAAATACTCAATTCTTTACTTAAAAAGCAAATATTTAATATTGACTAAATAAAGACTCATTGACCAATTTTGACTAAATAAAATCCCAATAGCCACAATTTTGACTTTAAAACTTAAAATAAAATATTAGGTCCAACACTAATTAAAAGTTTGACTAAATAATTTTGAGTTTAAAAACATTTGATCGAAATTCTTAAAATTGGACCTTAAACTTTAAAATTAAAATAACCGGTCCAGAATTAAAATAAGTTGGACCAAACTTAAAAAATTTTGACTCGACCCTTGACTAACCGACCGAGTCCAACCATGACAATTTAAAAATCACACATGCTAAAAATTATTTTCTAGGCATTAAATTTGTCATGCAAAATTGCCAAAAATCTCATAAATCAAATAAATTCTAAAAAAGCTTGAAAACATCTTAAAATATGCTTAAAACATCAGATAAAGTCATCCAAGAACTTTGGCAGCCCCTAAGACTCGAAATATCAATTTTCTCAAAAATGATCCGACGAGCCTCAATTCGAGCGGCAAAACGGTAAAAATCATTAAAAATCTATTTCTTAATCACTCTTTGTTTCATCCCAAGTCACCCTAACTCCCCCCACTAGTCACTGGAACAAACGAGACTCAAAAAACTTTGGCAGCCCCTAAGACTCGAAATATCAATTTTCTCAAAAATGATCCGACGAGCCTCAATTCGAGCGGCAAAACGGTAAAAAATCATTAAAAATCTATTTCTTAATCACTCTTTGTTTCATCCCAAGTCACCCTAACTCCCCCCCACTAGTCACTGGAACAAACGAGACTCAAAAACGATTCAGTACGCGACCAACCCGACGCCCGCAAACCCACTGCCCGCGAGCAGACTGCAACCAGGACACGTGCTAGCCATAAAATTTATAACTAATTCGTTCCTCAATCAAATCGCTCCCCGTTTGGACCTACGTGACCCTAACTCAATGAGCTATCTCCTACAATCAACCTTGACCACAAAGACCATATAGAGCGACTTACCCAATCCCAACAACTCTACTGTCGCGCACAGACGATAAGCCAGGACACATGCTGATCATAAAATTCGTAATTAATTCATTCCTTGAACAATCACTTCTCGTTTGGACCTAAGTGATCCTAACTCAATGTAATAAATCTCCCTTGGACCAAAACTTAGCCCCATGAACCGCTCATGACCGAAGCTTCACGAGAAACAATTCAAATACGGGTTAAAAATCGTGATGCATGCATGAATCGTGAACAATAAACGTAGATCTATTCACATACAATTCATGCAATCATTATTTAAAAACAGTGTATATGATTTAAATGGTGAGAAAATGAGAGATAGAACATGCCTTGATTGAAGAACAATGAAGAACTGCGAGTTACCGAAGCGGGGACGCAAGATCGGGACAAGACCACCTTGAATCACCAAAAACTTACAAAATTTCGAGCTTGAGGGAGAGGGGAGTGGCTTGAGGCAGCTTGGAGGGTGGGGAGGAGTAGGGTTTTCGAAAATAGGGTGAATGGGGAGAATGAGTTGTGCCAAAAAGACCCTCCAAATGTTTTAATTAAGAAAATTAAGAGTTCTCCACTCACTTAAAATATTGATTGAGTTCAAAATCAAGCTTTTAAAACTCCAAATTTTCGCAATATATGGCCTCCCAAATTTTAAAATATAGGAAAGTCCTTTAAAGCAACCCGTATAGGTGAAAAATAGGTTCCCCTCAATAATAATCATAAAAACCCCAATTTTTTAAAATTGTTGCTTAAAAATAATAAATTTGCTCTTAAAAATCTAAGGGTTTAAAAATCTCAAATAATTTTCATCCCGATCTTCCCTAGTCTCGTCCACGCGTCCGGAACTCAAAGAGACTAAAAACAGAACATGCATATCATGAAGTAATAAAACTAACAATAAATCACATAAAATAGCATATAATTTTCTAAAATAATTTCTCCTACTCATGCCCTAATTTCCACGTAATTAGGATTTCTGGGCGTTGCAGCTGCTCTTGTTCTCATCTAATTTTATCTGCTCTAAGTTGATCGACTCTGTGATGATCTATATCTGATCTGAATATCTTATCTGTTCTCCTCTGAGCTGATATGGTCTAAGCTGATCTTGCTCTGCTCTCCAGCTTATATCTCCCGAGTTGATCTTGTTCTCTTCTGAGCTGATCTGGTTGATGTCTTAGTCGTTCAGCTCTCAGCTGAACTGCTCTAAGCTGTAATCTGAATCGCTCTGCTCTAAACTGATATATATCTCTAATATCTCTGAGTTGTTCGTCTAAGTTGAGATGCTTCTCTCTAATCGGTTCATAGTTGTATTTCTCTTGATCTCTGAACTGAATCGCTCTGAACTGATCTTATACGAAGTTCCATATGTTCTTATTCTTCTCAGCTGAACTCAGTTCTTCTCTTATACTGTGCAAGTTCTTTAGCTTTCAGCTTGGCTGTGATCTGATCTGCTTCGAGCTTAGCCTGTGCACTCACGTAAGCTGTTAGATACAAAATAACAAGTTTTGTGTTTATCAAACTAAGATCTGATCTATTACACAGATCCAACACTTTCAGATAAAGTTCTTCTAGATAATATTTTATTTGGATAAAACAAGAGTTCCTAGAGAAAATAGATTTCCTCCAGATAAATTAAGATTTGTGGAAAAAAGAAGATTTCTCTAGGTAAATATAACTTTGAAGACACCAGCCGGATAAAGATGCTGAAGAAAATTTGCCAGGATAAAAGAAGACATCTCCGCACAAAAACACCAGCAGATAAAGAATATGAGTGGAACAAAGAAGATGTTCAATGGTCAAAACGTTTTCTAGATAAACAAACTCATTCAGCCGATAAGTTATAAATACATCAACCATGTGTTTAACGGTTTCCACGAGATCTTTCCAACAACTTATCTTTCCAAAAGGAGTAATGTTAGGATCGAAATGGGGGGGGGGTGCTCGTAATCTCTCACACAGCTCACATAAGCTCTCACACAGCTCAAGCACCCGCCCTTATTATAAAGCAAAAGTGTAGATAGTTTTCGTGCATTTTAAAATTCTGAGTTGAAACCAGCACGTAACTTGAATCTTGAGCTGCAATAACTCAGTGTTCTTGAAAGTCCTTGTGCACCGAGATACAGATTGGATTATGTAATATAACGTGCGAAAACAACCCAATTTGAACTCTAAAAATCGAAAGTTATTTTAAACAGTTCGTTAAATATATGCTCATGTTATGAATGAAATGAAGTGCGGAAAGATGTAAAGAACAAACAGATTGGTTTTTGGAAGTTCGGAGCTGAATCTCCTAGGTCTCCCCTTCTTTCGCAATGGGAAGGATCCACTAGAAGACTTTGATTGCAGCGACACCCGCTACAACTCGATCCTAGGACCAGCAGCCGCAAGAACTCCTAGCCACCTATGCACACCAGCCCTCAAGCTGTGTGTATAACATCACTTCTTTTACGCCTCAGTGGGAAAGGCTACAAGGACTTTTTTAACGTCACTGTCCAAAGTCTAAAAGGAAGTCCTTTTTTGTTTTTGATTCACTCATTTTCTGTTTCGCTCAACTCTCAAATATATGAGTGAATCGTGTGTGAGAATATAGTGAACGCTCAATCTCTCAAAGATAGAATCTCACACACAGGGAAGTTGCCTCTCTTTCGACTTTGCTCTTCTCGCTCTCTTTTTGCTTGTGCTATGCTCTTGATATATATAGCCTGACGTGGAGATTTGTCCGTTGAACACAAAGTAGTAGCCGTTGAAAAGTCTTCTGCACTGTTGTACTTTGCGTCCTTTATCTTTTAACACGCTGCAGACTTTCTTCTCTTTAATCACGTGAGCACTGTTCTGAGAAGACAACACAGCAAATTGATTTGAATATTGAAAAGCAATCCTTGTATAGTTTTATATTCAAATCGCTTTGCTCGTAGATTTGATAGCATCTGTCATGCTATCCGAGCTGATTTGTACTTAACCAGATTGCCAGCTTATCTCCATTCTGGTTTGCACCGAGCTAGTCTTTGCATCGAGTTGTTGCTTCACTGAGCCATGCAAAGCTCTCTTCTTCTCCTTTCATCTACTCTTGTTTGCAACTGCTCTTGAGCTGATCTCTAATTTGTTCTTGTCATCTGCTCTTGTTCTGTTCTTCGAGCTGGCTTGTTCATTACACTAAGCTGGTCAAAGCTCTCACTCATAAACATCCAGCTTAGCCAAGATCCTGATCAGGTTTTCTCTTCCCTGATCTGGTCTTCTTTTCTTCGAGTTGATTTGTCCTTAACCACCTTGGCTCTATTCTTCTCGTCAAGAGCCACCGTGTTACTTGCTTGTTCTCTTGATCCATTCAGACTCCTCTTCCAAACCATCAGCAAGCACACAGTTTATCAACTGGTTTGTTGAGTCATTTCTTCGAGGATACTTTAAACTTTATCCTCGTAGAACTGCAATCTAGTACCAGTGATTATATCTCTTCTACTTTGGGATATAATAATCAGTTCTGATTCAGTCTACCAAAGGACTGAGATCCCTATGATGAACTGATTATAGCCGTGCTCAGTGATCTGATCTGCACTTGATCACTGCACTTGTACTCGACTCTGCACTTGAAAACCACACTTGTGCACTGCGCTTGATCTGCTCTTGAACAGTTCTGTACTTGTACGCTGCACTCGATCTGCACTTGAACTGCTCTTGCGCTGCTCTTGCATCAAGCTGGTGAACCAATCCCTGCGATCTGGATTCCTCTGCAGTACCTGCATTGCATCCTATGTTGGACCAGCTCGGGCGTCCCCTCACCGTTCCAACTTAGATGTTCTTCGCTTGACCAGCTCGGGCATCCCTCACTGTTTCAGCTTGAACATCTCCCTTTTTGCTCCAGAAATTACAACTGCACATTTCATATAAAATGTTAGTACAACAATAGCAGATTTTGTGTGAAATCAAATTCAGATTCTAATCTGTAAAAACAGATCCAACAAGTACAACTTGTCTTTCCAAAAGGAGTAAGTACAAAGGCTAACAACTATTCTTGACTTATCAATATGATAAAAAATTTATGTGTATTTATGAGCATTTATTGCTACACAAAATTGATGTCGATACAGACAAAAAATTTTATTAAAAACGAAGAAGTTAAAGATAAAATCAGGTCGATACTCAATTAAAGTTCAATGCAGTTGAAAGGTAGTGGAATATGTTATAAATCCTCGTATCTTGAAACTAGTTTAATAAGTTAGTCCCTAGCGGCATAGGTTATGGGGGTATGCTTTGGGGTCACCTTGTTATATAAGTCATCTCCATCAGGTCCCTGTCTACCTATGTATATCCCACGATTTAAAACATGCATTGGTCAAGGGACCTATGACCTATACAGAGGTTAGTCCTTTAATGGATTAACTTTTTTCAGTATCAATAAATTAAATCAGTTATTATAGATCACAAGTTATTGAAAATCTTCTATAAAAAATTAGGGGACAAGTGGAATCTCTTCGTCACGTCGTTAGATGGAATATCTTGAACTTTATTTTATGTTGAATTGGTAGTTATCCACGTTATGTATCAATCAAGCCACTTTTACTTTATAATAATGTCATTACTTGAAATTGTACGCGATGATGATCATTAACACTATGTTAGAAATTTTTGCATGATATATAATCTCCTGTGAAATACAAAAAATACGTACTTATGTAAAGATTTAATAAGCATCTCCAAATACTGAATTTTTATAAAAGTTGCATAATTTATCCATGCTAAAGTGATTTTTTAATACTTATCTATATTTTAATTACAAAATTCCAAATTTTCACAATATTTAATATTCCAAGTATATTAAAATATTTTTTTATCATCTATTCTTTCTATACTGATATAATATATATATATTCGAATAAAACAATCTAAATCCACAGAGTAAGTTTGAACAATAAATCATAGAATTTTCGAGCAAAAAACCATAAACCCTTGCAATTTTTAAGCAGTCAATTTATGAAAATTGGGGTTTGTATGAGTATCTTTGAGGGGGACCTGTTTTTCACCTATACGGGCTGTTTTATTGAACTTTATTGTATTTTAAAATTTGGGGAGGCCTTTATTTCGAAAATTAGAGGTTTTAAAGCATGGATTAGATTTTGAGTAACATGGTAACTTAGTGGAGGGATAGAATAGTAAAAATCCATTTTAATTTCTTAATTAAACATGAGGGGTCATTTTTGTCACCCTTATTATTTCAAACCACAAACTTTGAAAAAACCCTAGCCTCCACTAATCCTTAGAGCCGTCCCCTCCCCATCTCAATGCAGCCCCATCGAAAATTCAAGGTTTTTGGTGAATCCAAGACGGTCTTGTCCCGATCTCGTGTCCTACACGTCGATAACTCGCAGATCTCATCTTTCTCCAAGCCAGGCATGTAATATCGATGCCTTTTCTCACCATTTACACCATAGCAAACTCTTTTAATGAATGATTGAATGTTTTGCATGTGATTTCATTAGATCTATGCACAATTACTTTAGATCCATGCATGCATCATGTTTTTCAACACGTGTTTGATTCATTCTTGATATGCTTCGGTCATGGGTGGTCCATGGGGCTAGGTTTTGGTTCAAAGGTGGTTCAGATAGTTAGTCCATCAAGTTAGGATCACGTAGGTCCAAATGGAAAGTGATTTGGTCAAGTAATGAATTAGTTGCAAATTTTATGATCAGCACGTGTCCTGGCTTGTCGTTTGTGCGCGACAGTAGAGTTGTTGGGGTTGGGTAAGTCGCTCTATTTGGTATGTGTGGTCAAGGTTAACTTAAAGATATACCGCATTGAGTTAGGGTCACGTAGGTCCAAACGACAAGCGATTTGATCGAGGAACAAATTAGTTATGAATTTTATGTCTAGCACATGTCCTGGTTGCAGTCTGCACGCGGGCAGTAGGATTGCGGGCATCGGGTTGGTCACGTCCTGAATTTTTTTTGAGTTTCGTTTGTTCCAGTGGCTAGTGGAGTGAGTTAGGGTGATGTGGATTGAAACAGAGGGTGATTTGATTAAGAAATAGATTTTTAATGATTTTTACCTTTTTATCACTCGAAGTGAGTCTCGTCGGGTCATTTTTGTGAAAATTAAGATTTCGAGTCTTAGGGGTTGCCAAAGTTCATGGATGACTTTATTTGATGTTTAAGCATATTTTAAGATGTTTTCCAATTTTTTTTAGAATTTATTTGATTTATGAGATTTTTGAAAATTTTCATTACAAATCAATGCCTAGAAAATGATTTTTTAGCGTGTGTGATTATTTTAAATTCTCATGGCTGGATCGGGTTGGTTAGTCGAGGATCGAATCAAAATGCTTTAAGTTTGGTCCAACATATTTTAATTTTGGACCGGTCATTTTAATTTTAAAGTATAGGGTCCAATTTTAAGATTTTGGTCAAATCTTTTAAAGTCAAAATTTTTAGTCAAAATTTTAATTAATTTGGACCTAATACTTTATTTTAAGTTTTAAAGTTAAAACTGTGGTATTTTGGATTTTAATTTAGTCAAAATTGGTCATGGGATTTTATGTAGTCAAAATTGATCAATGAAGTATTTTAGAAATTTTAAAGGTTAATTTCAAGTTTTCGGTCAAGTCATGTATTAGGCCAAGTTCCAATTTTAAGTTAAGTCTAGGTTCTTTTGGGCTTAGTAGTAGTGGGCCAGGCTCCTGAACCAGTCATTGACCGAAGTAGAAAATGTAGAAACCCGTGAAAATATATTTAATTATATATGTAGTATGTTATGTATGAAAATATTTTAAAGGAAAAAATTAAATATATATTGACGGACTAAGCTTTTAAATTACATGATTTTATGAAATGCACGCATCATGAATGTTTTATGAAACGATAAAGGCATGTTCTTTTAAAAGAAAACCCGAGGAATTGAAGTGAATTGTGGCAAGTTTACAATGGGAGCTAGCTGGGTAGCCGGACCCGGGGATCCCCTGTTTTAATGTATTATGAGCCTATGGATCCATGTGATCACGACATGGTGAAGTGGCATAGGAGGTTCTTGGGATCCCGAGGTAAGGTCGAGTGAACCGCACCGCCACGTACGTTGGTTTTTTCGATTGATCAGTCATACGCCCGCTCACATTTCACAGATACGACTCATACGTTTTTATGTTACGTTACGTCATGCCTTATTATGTATGCTATGATTAAGTTATGATACGACTACTTATGAAACATGTGTTACGAGCATCCATGCATGCATGTTTTAACGTTATTTTATTACACGTATGTGCTTGCATATGGTTTTATTAGTATGTACCTTGCTATTTTAAATGATAGAGCATGCTGAGTCTCTAGGCTCAATAGATTTAAATGGTGCAGCTGATGACCCTGTGGATTTTGTCCCGACTGGCGATGAGGACCTCTGAGCGTCCGCTACAGCTGTACCCCATGGCCGCATTGATGTTTTATCTTTGTTATGATACACTTTTCAGATATTGGTTTTAGCATGTTCATTTTCAGACTCTCACTCATTCGGGTTTTTAAATAGTATGAATTATTTTACGTTTTTAAATATTCATTTATTTATGTTTAAAGTATTATCGAGAAAATGTTTTAAAAGGGAACGAGCCATATTGTTAGATTATGTATTCCGCAAATGATTTTTAAAAAAAATTTCTAGAGTTTGGTTCGTTTCATTATGATTTAGGTTAATATCAAGAACATATCAACATCATCGTATGTCTTTCTACTCAACCGACTGGAGCAAAAACTAACAACTCGAGGCCAATTCTTTAGTCTCCATCTGGATATCTTTCGTTATCGAGTGAGGAGCAAAAACTAACAACTCGAGGCAAATTATTTAGTCTCCATCTGGATATCTTTCTTTATCGAGTGAGATTACTGACATTCCCACCCAGGAACCCAAAGAAAGAATTATAGTTTGGACATTATATCCTACATGCATGATGTTGTACATAATATTTTTCTGAATCAGGAGATTCTTTGTCATGATTGCCAAATCCCCCTCATGGCAACAAAGATGTCTTCTCCAAGTAGAGCCAAAGTTCAAAAGTTTCTCGCTGATGTTGTACACCAGAATACCCCCTCTTACACTAGTGGTATAAAAGAAGAATACAACGAAAAGGAGGGCCGGGATTAAGAATAGCGATTCTGAGAATGAGAATGCAAAGATTTGGAAGAGAAACCTCTTGATCTTTATTCACTAAGAAATCACACATATATACTGCAATACAATCCTAGAAAATAGGAACTAATTTAGCACGTAAATGTGCTCAAACAGGAAAGAAAATCTCTACCACCTAAACTAGCACAAAAGATTAGAAACTAATATATTCTTGCTATACAAGACTACACAGCTAATTTACAGAGAATATTTCCTATTACCCCCCCTCAAGTTGGAGCATGAAGATCATGAATGCCCAACTTGCAAAGAAGATGTTCAAATTGACGACCACCCAATGCTCTAGTAAAAATCAGCCAGATGAGAACCAGTGGGAACGCATATTGGCCGAATAATACCACTCTGGACCACATCACGAACAAAATGACAATCGATCTCAATATGTTTGGTGCGTTCATGGAACACCGGGTTGGCGGCAATGTGCAGAGCTGCTTGACTGTCACAGTGAAGTCGTACAGGAGCCGAATGATTTACACCGAGAGCTAATAATAGTCCTTGAAACCACTTTAATTCACAAGTAGTCATAGCCATAGATCAATATTCAGCTTTGGCTGATGATCGAGAAACAGTTTGTTGCTTTTTGGTCTTCCAAGAAATGGGAGAACTACCTAATTGAATATACCAACCAGTCAAAGAGCGACGAGTTAAAGGAAAACTTGCCCAATCAGAGTCACACCATGCAGAAAGAAGCAAACTACTTTGTGATCTCAGCAAAATTCCTTGGCCTGTATTTCCTTTCAAGTAATGAACCACCCTCAAGGCTGCCTCCCAATGTTCTTTTCGAGGTTGTTGCATAAACTGAGCCAATACATGCACACAGTATGATAATTCAGGTCGAGTAACAGAAAGATAAATAAGTCAACCCACGAGACGTCTATAACTCTCCGGATCACGTAGAAAAGCACCTTTTGCCATGGCCAAATTATGATGTTGTTCGATTGGGAAAGAGACCGGTCTAGCGCCAAGCAATCCGAATTCTGAAACAATATCCAATGCATATTTGCGTTGACACAAATAAATTCCTTTGGAACTACGGGCGACTTCAATACCCAGAAAATACTTCAATACTCCCAGATCCTTCATATGAAAGCAGTTACTCAAATACTGCTTAAATATTTGAATAGCCGTATGATTATTACCGAACACAATAATGTCATCAACATATACAAGGACGTTGATTTGCACTTGTCCTTGTCGCAAAGTGAAAAGAGAGTAATCGGAATAGGACTATCTAAAGCCATATTCCTTAAAGAAAAATCCAATTTTGCAAACCAACAGCAAGGAGCTTGTCGTAGCCCATATAAAGACTTCTGCAAATGACACACCATTCCTGGTTTATGAGTGAAAAATCCAGGGGGCATGCGCATGCATATCTCTTCTTGCAAATCTCCATGCAAAAACGCATTATGAACATCCATCTGATGAAGCTCCCAATTTTTAACTACAGCCACTGCAAGAAAAGTTCGAACTGTAACCATTTTTGCCACAGGGGCAAATGTTTCATTGTAGTTGATTCCTTCAACCTGCTTGTTTCCAAGAATAACCAATCAGGCCTTGTAACATTCAATTGTTCCATCTGCATTATACTTGATCCGAAAAACCCATTTACATCCTATTGCTTGCTTGTTGGGTGGTAGTGGCTTTATAATCCACGTTCCATTATCTTCCAAGGCTTGTATTTCTTTCTTCATCGCATCTCTCCAGCGGTCATATTTTACAGCTTCAGCAAAGGACTTAGGTTCAACACCTATAGTGATGGCTGCTAAGAAAGCACGGTGATGCACAGAGAATTTATCACAATTCACATATTGTGTAATAGGATAAGGACTACCTGAGGGATGCTGATGACTGAGTGAGTTTGCAGAAGGACTCATTACTTTCACGGTGTGGAAGACAAAGTCTCCCAACAGAATAGATCCACGTTTCTCCCTGTATCCACGGCCAAGTTAATATTTCGGGTTGCTGATCTTGTTCAACTTTGGTCATACCACCCCCCCCTTTCTACAATCATATCTTATCATGTATATTGTTGTGGGACTCAATCATATCTTGATTCTGCTTATCATTCTCATTACTTTTATTTTGTTCAGGCATCAATTAGCATTCCAACTATTCTTCAACTAAACAATCCTCAACTTTGTTGCTTCCAGTCTACCATTTTTCATCTTTGGTTTTATGTATATAAGGGAACTGATTTTCCACAAAGACTACATCTCTTGAAACAAACAATTCACCTGTTTCCACATCATACATGCTCCGTCCTTTCTTTCCAAAAGGATATCCAACAAACACACATTTGCGGCTTCGACTAGCAAATTTATCTCCTTCTCGTCATTGGTTAAGAGCATAAGCTAAGCATCCAAATACTCGAATATTTTCATAAGAGTAAGCTTGACCATACAAAAGTTCATAAGGTGTTTCGCCTTTCAACAACATAGATGGAGTTCTATTAATTAGATATGCAGCTGTCAACACACATTCTCCCGAAACTTTAATAGGTAAGTTTGCCTGAAAACGAAGTGCATGTGCCACATAAGTATGTGTCGGTGTTTTCGTTCCACTCTCCCAATTTTGTTGAGGAGTTCCAACACAGGAAGTTGGATGTATTATGCCATTCTCCACAAAGTAATCATTCAAACTAGTGAACTCAGTTCCATTATCACTACGCACTATTTTTACCTTACCATGAAATTGTCTTTGTATTAATGCAAAAAAATTTCGAAGAGTTTGTCTTAATTCAGATTTATGTTGCTAAAGATAAACCCACACACTTCTTGAGTAATCATCAACTATTGTCAAAAAATAATGTGCACCACAAAAAGTTGGAGTTTTATAAGGTCCCCATAATTCACAATGAATCATTTCAAAAACACAGCAAGCTTTGTTATTACTGGACATAAACTCTTCTCTACTCTGCTTTGCTCGAAAACAAACTTCACAACTAGCACATTTATCACCACTGTCGCCAACAAATGGCAGTCAACTAACAATCTTACAAGAAGGATGGCCAAACCTTTGATGCCAAATCTCAAAACCATCGTAATGCACTGTCTTCAAAGCCTTAGCATGCTTCACAACTTCAAGTCCCTTGAAGTAATAGAGCCCTTCGTGTTTCTCACCCGCACCAATCAGCATCCTCGAATTGAGATCTTTCCAACAACTTATCTTTCCAAAAGGAGTAATGTTAGGATCGAAATGGGGGGGGTGCTCGTAATCTCTCACACAGCTCACATAAGCTCTCACACAGCTCACATAAGCTCTCACACAGCTCAAGCACCCGCCCTTATTATAAAGCAAAAGTGTAGATAGTTTTCGTGCATTTTAAAATTCTGAGTTGAAACCAGCACGTAACTTGAATCTTGAGCTGCAATAACTCAGTGTTCTTGAAAGTCCTTGTGCACCGAGATACAGATTGGATTATGTAATATAACGTGCGAAAACAACCCAATTTGAACTCTAAAAATCGAAAGTTATTTTAAACAGTTCGTTAAATATATGCTCATGTTATGAATGAAATGAAGTGCGGAAAGATGTAAAGAACAAACAGATTGGTTTTTGGAAGTTCGGAGCTGAATCTCCTAGGTCTCCCCTTCTTTCGCAATGGGAAGGATCCACTAGAAGACTTTGATTGCAGCGACACCCGCTACAACTCGATCCTAGGACCAGCAGCCGCAAGAACTCCTAGCCACCTATGCACACCAGCCCTCAAGCTGTGTGTATAACATCACTTCTTTTACGCCTCAGTGGGAAAGGCTACAAGGACTTTTTTAACGTCACTGTCCAAAGTCTAAAAGGAAGTCCTTTTTTGTTTTTGATTCACTCATTTTCTGTTTCGCTCAACTCTCAAATATATGAGTGAATCGTGTGTGAGAATATAGTGAACGCTCAATCTCTCAAAGATAGAATCTCACACACAGGGAAGTTGCTTCTTCAAGCTGGTTTCTTCATTGTCTTCCCAGGTTGTGTTGTCGACTTGGTATTGCATTGAAGCTTTAGGCCAGTGCACCAACTCACACTTGGGCACTGAACCAGCTTGCACACCAGCTGCCACAAAGTGTGCAAACTTGTGACTAGCACTGTGTTGTGCGTTCTTCTGTTTTTACATTCTGGATGTGCACAACACTCTTTCGACTTTGCTCTTCTCGCTCTCTTTTTGCTTGTGCTATGCTCTTGATATATATAGCCTGACGTGGAGATTTGTCCGTTGAACACAAAGTAGTAGCCGTTGAAAAGTCTTCTGCACTGTTGTACTTTGCGTCCTTTATCTTTTAACACGCTGCAGACTTTCTTCTCTTTAATCACGTGAGCACTGTTCTGAGAAGACAACACAGCAAATTGATTTGAATATTGAAAAGCAATCCTTGTATAGTTTTATATTCAAATCGCTTTGCTCGTAGATTTGATAGCATCTGTCATGCTATCCGAGCTGATTTGTACTTAACCAGATTGCCAGCTTATCTCCATTCTGGTTTGCACCGAGCTAGTCTTTGCATCGAGTTGTTGCTTCACTGAGCCATGCAAAGCTCTCTTCTTCTCCTTTCATCTACTCTTGTTTGCAACTGCTCTTGAGCTGATCTCTAATTTGTTCTTGTCATCTGCTCTTGTTCTGTTCTTCGAGCTGGCTTGTTCATTACACTAAGCTGGTCAAAGCTCTCACTCATAAACATCCAGCTTAGCCAAGATCCTGATCAGGTTTTCTCTTCCCTGATCTGGTCTTCTTTTCTTCGAGTTGATTTGTCCTTAACCACCTTGGCTCTATTCTTCTCGTCAAGAGCCACCGTGTTACTTGCTTGTTCTCTTGATCCATTCAGACTCCTCTTCCAAACCATCAGCAAGCACACAGTTTATCAACTGGTTTGTTGAGTCATTTCTTCGAGGATACTTTAAACTTTATCCTCGTAGAACTGCAATCTAGTACCAGTGATTATATCTCTTCTACTTTGGGATATAATAATCAGTTCTGATTCAGTCTACCAAAGGACTGAGATCCCTATGATGAACTGATTATAGTTGTGCTCAGTGATCTGATCTGCACTTGATCACTGCACTTGTACTCGACTCTGCACTTGAAAACCACACTTGTGCACTGCGCTTGATCTGCTCTTGAACATTTCTGTACTTGTACGCTGTACTCGATCTGCACTTGAACTGCTCTTGCGCTGCTCTTGCATCAAGCTGGTGAACCAATCCCTGCGATCTGGATTCCTCTGCAGTACCTGCATTTCATCCTATGTTGGACCAGCTCGAGCGTCCCCTCACCGTTCCAACTTAGATGTTCTTCGCTTGACCAGCTCGGGCATCCCTCACTGTTTCAGCTTGAACATCTCCCTTTTTGCTCCAGAAATTACAAATGCACATTTCATATAAAATGTTAGTACAACAATAGCAGATTTTGTGTGAAATCAAATTCAGATTCTAATCTGTAAAAACAGATCCAACAAGTACAACTTGTCTTTCCAAAAGGAGTAAGTACAAAGGCTAACAACTATTCTTGACTTATCAATATGATAAAAAATTTATGTGTATTTATGAGCATTTATTGCTACACAAAATTGATGTCGATACAGACGAAAATTTTCTTAAAAACGAAGAAGTTAAAGATAAAATCAGGTCGATACTCAATTAAAGGTCAATGCAGTTGAAAGGTAGTGGAATATGTTATAAATCCTCGTATCTTGAAACTAGTTTAATAAGTTAGTCCCTAGCGGCATAGGTTATGGGGGTATGCTTTGGGGTCACCTTGTTATATAAGTCATCTCCATCAGGTCCCTGTCTACCTATGTATATCCCACGATTTAAAACATGCATTGGTCAAGGGACCTATGACCTATACAGAGGTTAGTCCTTTAATGGATTAACTTTTTTCAGTATCAATAAATTAAATCAGTTATTATAGATCACAAGTTATTGAAAATCTTCTATAAAAAATTAGGGGACAAGTGGAATCTCTTCGTCACGTCGTTAGATGGAATATCTTGAACTTTATTTTATGTTGAATTGGTAGTTATCCACGTTATGTATCAATCAAGCCACTTTTACTTTATAATAATGTCATTACTTGAAATTATACGCGATGATGATCATTAACACTATGTTATAGAGTTTTTTGCATGATATATAATCTCCTGTGAAATACAAAAAATACGTACTTATGTAAAGATTTAATAAGCATCTCCAAATACTGAATTTTTATAAAAGTTGCATAATTTATCCATGCTAAAGTGATTTTTTAATACTTATCTATATTTTAATTACAAAATTCCAAATTTTCACAATATTTAATATTCCAAGTATATTAAAATATTTTTTTATCATCTATTCTTTCTATACTGATATAATATATATATTCGAATAAAACAATCTAAATCCACAGAGTAAGTTTGAACAATAAATCATAGAATTTTGGAGCAAAAAACCATAGACTCTTGCTAGTTTCTCGTATATAAAAATCTCAAAGTAATTCTGAGTTTTATTGTTGGGTCCTGGGTTATAATCACTATGTTTCCTATAATTATTATGTAATTTGGTTTTCAACATACATCCAGTTGTCACCTAAAACAGGTCGCGGCACATGTCAGATGTCAAATCACAAAAACTCTGATACAACTTGTTAGTATTGCATCAGATCACAAAAGTGCTCCGATACCACATGTTGAAAATTTTCCAGACCGCATTAGATCGTGGTTTACATTCTAGCAAAACAACTAGACAAATGCCTGCAATCTAGACTAGATCATGTCATGTCAGCCTGTCAGGGGATAGAACGAAGTAGGACAGTGCGCTTTTTAAAAGCGATTGTAAACGAGACAGCACGCACTATCAATAGTGATCTGAAATCAGTTTGGAGCTACAATAGCTCCTGTTCTTGAAAGGTTTTGAGCACGAGAGTACATCGGGTGTGATCTGAAAAACCATGCTAAAATAACCCGAAGTACTCCCTAAAAATTGAAACTTAAAATCAGTTTAAAACATGAATGCAAGAAAGCAAAAAAAAATATGCATCAGATTTGTTTATGAAAGTTCGAAGACAGCACCTTCTACGTCTCCCCTTTTCCAAACTAAAAGACTTCACTAGAAGACTTTGATTATACATCGCATGTACCAACCCACCTCAGCTAAGACTTCCAGATTATCCAAACTGGGACTCCTAGACTCCAAAATGCAGATGTTTAACGTCTCTTTGTGAACATTACATACACCAATTTTTTAACGTCTTTATGCCAAGACAGCTTTTAAAAGATTTGACTTTATATTCACTCAACTAATCTGTTTCGCTCATGCTCTCATATTTGTGAGTGAATGTGTATGTGTGTTTGAGAGGATGTAATCGAAAACAGTGTAAATACTCGAATGTAACCTAACAGACTGTCGTATTCTTCGTGATCTTCAGGACAACTTACGTCCGTTGGTTGTATACAACTTGATATTCTGCTCTCGTCCAAATCGGCATTCTATGCACACACGCAGCTCTAAGAGTCTCTCACACTATTGTTCTACTCACTTCTTCAGTTCAGCTTGTATATATAGCCTCTGTACTGATTTGATCGTTGAACACAACTTTCAAGCCGTTTGAAAAAACTACTATAAAGTTTTTGACATTGTGTCCTTGTCGCCCTTTCTTCATACAAGAGTAGGTGGGGCTATTCATTATATTTATACTGCAGTTGAACTAACGTTGACATATTGGAGCAAATCAGCTTGAAGCACTTATATTTAGTCTTTGAGTATCTGTTCAAACTGATTTGTTCGTTCTGAACTGGTACCCTGTGCTGATGTGATATGGACTCCGCTCTTATCTATTCTTTTCAATTAAACTATTCTCTTCTTATGTGAACTGATATGTTGCGAAGCCCAGATCTGTACACGGAATTACACTGCACTTGTTCGTTGGCTGCTCTTCATTTCTGTTCTATTCGACTCTGCTCTGTTCAACTGATCTGCTCTGCACTTCTAATATGAACTGAATACTCTGTTCTATTTTGCTCTTAGCTGATATTATCTGAATCGCTTCTCTGAACTGATCTTATCTGTTCTGCTCTGAACTGACTGGTCCTATACTATGTTATATTCGGCTATGCTCTATTCTATCTGATCTGATCTGATTCTGTTGTTCTGAGCTGTTCCGATCTTCATCTGAACTGATATAGTATGCTTAACTGTTCTGAGTTGCGCTTGAGTTGTTCTGTCTGTTCTGTTCTGATCTAAGCTGAAGTGTTTCTCTAAACTGATATGAACTGTTCTGCTATAATCTGAGTTGTTTTCATCTGATCTGAACTGATACCTCTGTGCTTATCTGAACCTATCCACTGCTCTGATCTGATCTGTTCACTTCTCAGCTGATTTGAACTGTTATGCTCTTTTCAACTCTGAACTAATCCGCTCTTCTTCTTAACTGAGCTCAGTTCTTCGTATTATACTGTATAGATCTTCAGCTGGTCTGCTCGGTTCTGTTATATCTCATATGTTCTTATCTTAGCCTGCACACTTAAAGTAAATTGTTAGAAACATAACAACAAGTTTTGTGTTAATCAAAATTAAGATATAATCTGTTTCCAGATTCAACAATCTCCCCAGTTTTTATTAACACAAAACTTGGATAAATATAAGCACGAAAAACAGAACTGAAACTGAAACAGTTTCAGATTTCCTTTAATATTTTATCAATTTTCCCAGTTTCAGTTTCCCTTCAATATTTTTATCAATTTTCCTTTTCTAAAAGTCAGCTATCAAGTTTATTGGTCATCCGCTTATCGCATTTTTTGATCATATTTTTAGGGATCTTAAGGTTGACAATTTGCTTTTTTTATATTTTCCCTTGATTCCATGTACCAACTTACATAGCCAGGGACCTCCAGAAAGACAACTGATCTATTATGAGATCCTAATATGAATCACCCACATGATCTGACACCTAGAACCAATACTGAGATCATTCTCGATCATCAAAGCTCCTATGCAAACATGACTAATCGATGGTGGTGCAAGGCTTTAATATCCCATTTATTATTTACGTGGATTATGCTCAATTAATACAAATTCACAAATCGATGATGAAGATCCATTTTCATGCTATACGATTAGCGATGTTGACTTATTTTGAATTTTAAATACAAGGAATGTTGTGACTTTACATTTGATTTTGCACATGCCTAAGACTAATCAAGACATGAAAATATAACTGTGCATGTGATTTTATTTTCATGTGCAGATTAAAAATGTTTCGTAATTTTCTATTAAAAGTGTATAGTTTGGTTGAGCTTTAAAAGTTTGGAAATTTAATATTTCTCATTAGTTGGTTTGTCATATATGTCATTAGATGTGATCGTCATAATCGATTTTACAATTCGTTATGATCATCACTCCATATTGTGTAATTTGTTTTCCCTTGAATTATCGGCAGCTATTCAGATGTAAAAGTTGATGATCCGAAACGTTATATTTTATGCAAAAATAAAATTGTATTTAATGACCTTTTCCATGACTCCAGTGGGTTGATGATTTAGATGAAACTCAAGAGCATGTCAACATCATCTTATGGCTTTTTACTTGATCGACTAGAGCAAAAACTACAACTCGAGGCCAATCCTTTAGTCGCCATCTGGATATCCTTCGTTATCGAGTGAGATTACTGACATTCCCACCCAGGAACCCGAAAAAAGAACTACATTTTGGACATTATGCCCTATATGCATGATGTTATATGAGTACATAAATATTTCTCTGAATCAGGAGATTCTCCGCCATGAATGCCAAATCCCCTTCATGGCAACAAAGATGCCTTCTCCAAGTAGAGCCAAAGTTCAAAAGTTTCTCACTGATGTTGTACACTAGAATACCCCCTCTTTCACTAGTGGTATAAAAGAAGATGATGAAAACGAGGGGCGGGATTAAGAATAGGGCTTCCATGTGAAAATTATGTTGGTAATTGATTCTCATTCTATAACTTAGTGGATGTTAGGATCGAAAAAAAGCAGATCGCGCGCTGCGTGCTGAATAGATCACGTGCAATCCGAACGGACCGCGCCTAAGCTGAATCAGCAAGGATCAGAGCTGCACGCAATCTGAAACAACTGTGTACCTGGGAGCTCTCACACATCTCGGGTACCAATTCATGGATCAAAAACTCAGATCGCGTGCTTTTAAAAAAGGGTTTTAAAATACAGCACGCAATTGATCAAAACGACATATCGCGCCTAAGCTGAATCAGCACGGAGCAGAGCTGCGCGATCTGAACGACTAAAAACACGATCGAAAAATCTAAAATTTGTTTATGAAAGTTCGGAGCTGAATCTGCTACGTGTCCCCTTCTTGCATTGTTGAAAGGACTCGCTAGAAGACTCTGATTATTACAGCTTCTGTAATAACCCGATCCCAACAGCCGCAACTGTGAGAACTCCTAGCACACCATTCTACACACCAGCCCACAAGCTATGTGAACTGCATCACTAAGAACATGTTTAACGTCTCTGTTCAAAGACTACATTTGAATTGATTTTGGTGTGATTCACTCAACTAATCTATTCAGCTCTCAGCTCTCATATATGTGAGTGAATCTGTCAAATGTTTTCTTACATATTGGGAAGTGCTTCTTTCTAAGCTGATATATTCACGTTCTTCCCAAGTTGTGCAGTCGACTATAGTGATTCTGCATTTAAGCTCTCGGCTGTACACCAGCTCACACCTGGGCACCAGCTCTCAGCTTGTACATCAGCTGCCATCTGAGTGTACCAGCTCTCGACTAGGCACACATTTCTGTCTCTTCTCTTGTCGCACTTCTTCTTTATAAGTTCAGCTCTCGATATATATAGTCTTTGTGCTGATATATTCGTTGGACACAGGTTCCTAGCCGTTGAAAAGCTTCTGTAAAGTTTCTGACATTGTTGTACCTTGTTTCCTTCATCATTTATTGTGTTTGCAAGCTTTGTTGACTTTGAACATGTGAGCTCTGTCTCGATCAGAAAAATTAGTTTGTCTTCTAGTATTCTGAATAAGGCTTGTTTGTTAATTCGTCCGAGTTGATATCCTTCAGGTCTAGTCGAAGCTTCGTTCTGATCTGTTGTGCTCTTCTCTAAGCTACTCTGATCTGATATGCTCTAAGTTGTTCTAATCTGAATATTTCTGTTCTTGAGTTGTTTCTGTGCTTCTTCTCTAAGCTGCTCTTCTTCTTTTCTACTCTAAGTTGATCGACTTAGTGCTGCTCTGTTATGATATATTCTAAGTTGATTCTGTCTAAGCTGCTTATCTGAGTTGATTTCCCGATTTGATCTGTTCTAAGCATTGAGCTGCTCTTGTAAGCTCTAAGCTGATTTGATTATTTCTGCTCTTCAACTGATCTGAACTGATTCTGATCAATGAGCTGTTCTTCTCTAAGCTGATTCTAATCTGATCTGTTATTGCGCTTCAACTGATATGAGCTAATTCTGTCTATTCTGCCCTGAGTTGATTCTGTTCTGTTATGCTCTAAGCTGATTTGTATTGCTTCTTTGATATGATCTCATCTGATCTAATCTGCTTACTCTGAGATTATTATGTACTGTTCTAACTCGAATCTCCATCTACGCTAAACTGATCTGCACTTTGTAACTGAGCTCAGCTCTTTTTACATTGTACAGTTCTTCAACTTTCAGCTCAGTCCTGATATGATTTTCTAAGTTTCTGATGATCCGAGCTGAGTCAGCTTAGATGTCGTCTGTTGGATCAGTTTGGACGTCAACTACTGTTCCAGTTTAAACATCTTCTCAATTGCACTTAGTTAGGTGCTTCTCAGCTTGCGTCTAATCTGATCTGCTTCAGCTTAGACCTGCGCAATCTGATCTGATCCAGCTTATGTAACGACCGGACTTTTCTTAACGAAATCTAGAAGTTTAGGGTTCGAATTGAAAACCAAAAATTTTCGATCTTGTCTACATCATAAGTCGTTACTAATTTCTGGGTTGAATTGCAAATATGGGCAACTCACAACTACTGAAATGCACGCCAAGCGAAATGGTGACGTATGCGGAAAGAATAATCAATATCTGATAAGAACTTCCATAAAAATATAATAGAGAAAGGAACAGATATCTACTGTTTAAATGTCTGTTGTAATACAAAAACATTACAACTAAAATTTCTGAAGTACAAAACAAAAGCTGATGAACACAATGGAAAGACGTCCACGATAAACACCTCTTTCCTTTCTGTTCATCTGCCTCCAACTCCTTAGTGCTCATTACGTGCACTAAATGAAAACTAGTGAGCCTAATGCCCAGCAGGTAAATCTGGAATAGCGAGGATATATAAACAAAAGATATCTGATACATAACTGAAGTCTAAATACGCTTAATCAACAAATAAGAGAACTGAAGAATAAAACAATAACCAGTTCTGAAACATTTTCTTTACTTCGTAAACGAAGCATCTTTAAACTTTCTTTAGAGCTGTGATTAAAATCACACTTGCGCTCTTCATTCATTTTCTGAAATTATGACAACACTTTAAACATTTGGTCCAATTCGTTTGATCAAACTCTTGATATCAGTCTAGCACTATGGCTCATGGTGAAGGGGTATACAAGTCCGTCGACCCGTAATCCTGATCCTTCCTGGATTTTGAAGGGGTATACGGTTCGTCAGCCGTAATCCTTATCCTTCCCGGGGACCCTTTCTGTTGTCATAACTTAAAACATTTCTTAAAACAATGTTCTGCTCTTTCTTTTCTTTCGTAAATCTGTTTTCTTTCTTCCTCGTACGATTTACTGCTTTTTCGTTGTTCGATGTTCTGAGAATGATTGAGGATTCTCTGTAATGCTTGCAAAGATGAAAAGTGAATAAATTTGCTAGTTGAATCTGTCAGTTAACTCGAACAATTCATATGAATTGAAGTATAAATGAATAAGAAATCAAATTCTAGAATTTTGTTATCTGTTGATGGAGATAAACAGTAACTATCTGTTGAAGAAATTAACAGTAACTATCTGTTGAAGAAATGAACAGTAACTATCTGTTTGAAGAAATGAACAGTAACTATCTGTTTGAAGAAATGAACAGTAACTATCTGTTTGAAGAAATGAACAGTAACTATCTGTTGAATAAATGAACAGTAGGTAACTGTCAACAGACTCTCTAGGAAGACACGAACAAAACTGTCAACAAATATCGCTCGGGGAAAACAACGATTGCTGTCAACAGATATCGCTTGGGAAAAAGACAACGGTTGCTGTCAACAGATATCACTTTCTGGGAAACGAAGGTTGCTGTCAACAGTTAGCAACTGATGAACACTCACGAATGCTGAAACAGCTAAACATAATCAACGCAACTGCTGAAATTCAGACTTAACCATATGAACGAACATGAAGAACAATGGTTTCCCTTGTCTGAAGAAATCAAACTATTTCAAGAAATTTCTGGAATGATCGAATAAGCTACTTGTAAGCTACTTCGAAAAGATATTTTTAGAATTATCACGAATATACTGAACGAACATCATCAAACCATTTTCTAAAATATTTCTTGATCAACATACAGTAAAACACGTACCTTTCATAAAACAGAGCATGAACTTCTGGTTTTTTCTTCTGAAGAACAACCGTAGTTTTCTTCCATACTATAAAATATTATATAAACATGCAAAAGAGAACTGAATATATGCTTTCACTGAGTGAGCAAGAAACATAGTTTACTTGCCTGAATTCTTTAACACAAACGCAACAGAAATCCGGCAACTCACGTACAACCCGATCGTCTCCTTCGAAAATCTTATAAAACTTTTGTTCGGTTTCCTTGAGAGAGAGCACCGCTTAAAAGAAATTTGATTTGAAGATAATGATGCATGAAGTAGTTACATCCTATATATATATATGATTTATAAATGTCTAGAGAAGAAACGCATTTATCTCAATATGCCCGAAATCCTCTAAAAGCGTGCTCTGTTTTAAAATGAAAATGATGCAAATGGAAACCAAACGATTTTTAATTAAAAAACAAAGGATTCGATTGGCTTGCAGTGTTGACTAAACACCCGCTGAAGTTTGCATTCTAATTATCTTAATATCAACCTAAACCATAATAAAGGCTGATATCTCGTAAACATGAAAATCTGAATTTAGCTTTTAAATGGAGGAGCTAAATAGTACAAAATATGAAACTTTGAAGCTCAACCGAAATGAGTTGGATAAAATAATAGCATAACAATGTAATCCCTCAAATCACATAACTTTCTAATTGTGGCTCATAAAATGGCTGGGCGCTACAATCTACCCCCCTTAAAAGAATTTCGTCCCCGAAATTACTTACTTAAAGAGATTTGGATAGCTTTTCTGCATGTCAGATTCGACTTCCCATGTAGCTTCTCTTTCAGTGTGGTTCACCCACTGAATCTTAATCATAGGGATAGTTCTATTTCTCAACTTACGGTTTTCTTTGGAAAGAATCTTCTCTGGTAATTCTTCGTAAGTTAAGTCTGATGCTAACTGAATAGGTTCGTATCTGAGTACATGCGAAGGGTTCGCAATATATTTCCTAAGTGCTGATATGTGGAACACATTATGAACAGCAGACATCGTTGGAGGTAATGCCAACCGATAAGCTAATGTCCCAATTTTCTCCAAAATCTGAAATGGTCCTATAAACCTGGGACTTAGCTTCCCCTTTTTTCCAAATATTATCACACCCTTCATTCGTGATATCTTTAAGAATACATGATCTCCTACTTCGAAGTTTAACTCCCTGCGTTGGCTATCCGCGTAGCTCTTCTGTCTACTCTGTGCAGTCTTCATTCGATCACGTATTCTTTTAATAGCTTCTCATGTTTGCTCTATGATATCTGGTCCTATCTCTGTTCTTTCGCCTACATCAACCCAAAGGATTGGTGAACGACACTTTCTTCCATACAGAGCTTCGTATGGTGCCATTTCTATCGAAGCTTGGTAACTATTGTTATAGGTGAATTCAATCAACGGTAATTTAGAATCCCAACTATCTGAAAAGTCAAGAACACTAGCCCGTAACAAATCTTCCAGTACTTGGATAACTCTTTCTGATTGTCCATCGGTTTGAGGATGGAACGCTGTACTGAAAGTTAATTTAGTTCATAAAGCTTGGTGTAAACTTTTCCAGAACCTTAAAGTAAATCTGGGATCTCTATCAGATACTATAGAGCTTGGTATCCCGTGAAGTATAACTATTTCCTTGATATATAAGTCAGCATACTTATTTAAGTCATAAGTTGTCTTAACAGATAGGAAATGTGCAGTTTTAGTTAATCTATCAATGATAACCCAAATTGCATTAAATCCCTGAACTGTTCTTGGCAATCCTACAACGAAATCCATCACTATATTGTCCCACTTCCACACTGGTATAGGAAGAGGTTTTAACATCTCATCTGGTCTCTGATGTTCTGCTTTAACTTGTTGGCACGTTAAACATTCAGCGACGAATCTACAAATATCCCGCTTCATCTCTGGCCACCAAAACAGAGTTTGCAAATCCTTAAACATTTTTGTTCCTCCTGGATGAATTGAATACGGTGAGTTATGGGTTCCTTCATAATCTCATTGCGCAAATTATCTGTGCGCGGTACCCACAACCGATTCTGGTATTTCACAATTCCTTCCTCTACTATATACAGATTTGTTCCTCTGTTTTCGTCTTGTGTCTTCCATTTCTGAAGCTGATCATCCTTCGCTTGACCTTCTCGAATCCGATCTTTTAATGTCAATTGGATTGTAAGAACCGATAACTTAGCAGCATTTTCCTTCTTCAATATCCCCAGTTCAAATCTATTGATTTCTAACGCTAAAGGAATCTGAACCGAGATTTGCGTAAACCCACGTTTCTTCTGCTTAGAGCATCAGCTACTACATTAGCTTTACCTGGGTGATAGCTAATTACACATTCGTAATCTTTAACTAGTTCAAGCAATCTTCTTTGTCTCATGTTTAGCTCTTTCTGGGTAAAGAAATACTTAAGGCTTTTGTGGTCTGTGAAGATCTCGCATTTTTCTCCATAAAGGTAATGTCTCCAAATATTTAATGCGAAAACCACGGCTGCTAATTCTAAGTCATGCGTAGGATAATTCTTTTCATGAATCTTCAGCTGTCTAGAAGCATAAGCGATTACTTTCTTGTCTTGCATCAAAACAGCTCCTAGTCCTACCTTCGACGAATCAGTATATATTACAAAATTTCCACTTGCTGAAGGCAGCGTCAAAACAGGGGCCTTTACTAACGCTATTTTTAACTTCTCAAAACTGGCCTGACATTCAGGAGTCCACTTATACTTGACATCTTTCTTAGTCAAGGCGGTTAATGGAACAGCAATCTTGGAAAACCCTTCAATAAATCTTCGATAATAACCTGCCAATCCTAAGAAACTACGAACATCCGATACACTCTTAGGCACAGGCCATTCTTTAACAACTTCTACCTTTGAAGGATCTACTTCTATTCCATTCTTCGAAATAATATGACCCAAAAATACAACCTTCTCAATCCAAAATTCACACTTACTGAATTTTGCAAACAATCGTTTAGTTCTTAAGATTTGCAAGATTTCTCTAAGGTGGTCTTCGTGCTCCCATCTATTCTTCGAGTAAATCAGTATATCATCTATGAATATGATGACAAATTTGTCCAGAAAAGGCTGAAACACTCTATTCATCAAATCCATAAAAACTGATGGTGCATTAGTCACTCCAAAGGGCATAACTAAAAATTCATAATGGCCATATCTGATCCTGAAAGCTGTTTTGTACACATCTGCTTCTTTTACTCGTAGTTGATGATATCCCGACCTTAAATCTATCTTTGAGAACAGCAGCTCCTCGTAGCTGATCAAATAATCATCTATCCTAGGGAGAGGATACTTATTTTTAATCGTCAGCTTATTCAATTCTCTATAATCTATACATAAACGCATACTACCGTCCTTCTTCTTCACGAACAGTACTGGCGCTCCCCATGATGAAGTGCTGGGTCTGATGAATCCTTTATCCAAAAGATCTTGGTTTTGCTCTTTCAGCTCTTTCATCTCTTTAGGGGCAAGTCTGTAAGGAGGCTTAGAAACTGGGGCAGCTTCTGGTACTAAATCGATAGTGAATTCTAAGTCACGATTTGGGGGTAAGCCTGAGACATCTGCTGGAAAGACGTCTGGAAATTCTCTTACGATATGTACATCCTCCAAATTACTTTTCTTTTCAAGTTCTGAGGATAGGACATTTACTAGAAACCCTTGGCATCCCTTGCTTAAACATCTTTGGGCCTTAACGACTGATATTATCTTAGGAGTACTATTAAACTTGTCGACTTTGAACAAAAATGAAGTTCCACCAGGTAGTTTAATTTGAACAGACCTCTGCTTAAAGTCTATAACAGCTTCGTACTTGGTTAACCAATCTATTCCCAATATAAAATCGAACTCAAGCAGGGGTAACACTATTAAATCAGCGAAAACGATATTCCCTTGTAACTTAAGTTCTATATTTCACAATATTAGATTGGTTACTATGCTTTCTCCTGAAGGAAGCTGAACACAGTATCCTACTTCTAATGTTTCTGGTTGATCAGCCAATTTCTTAGAGAATCTATCTGATACAAATGAATGAGTTGCACCAGAATCTAACAGTGCTATCGTAGACATTCTGGCAACAGAAATCTTACCGGTCACCACTGTGGTATCTGCTGGGGCTTGATCAGCAGTCATTACGTAAGCCCTGCTGGTAATGAGTTGTTGCTTCTGAGAACAGTTTCTCGACATATGGCCTGGCTTGCCACAAGTATAACACACATTCTGCCCAAGAAGACACTGTCCTTTATGAGTCTTCTTGCAAGTGGGACATGGCTTCCTATTTCCAGTATTTGGAACAGCAGATATGGGTTGAGCAGCAACCGTCCCTTTTCCTTGCGACCCTTGCTGATTGCTGTTTTGCTTCTTGAACTTCCTGCGATCATTTTGCTGGAAAGCTTGCCTCTTTAACTGCCTTTCATCATTGATCGCCTTCCAGTCTTGTTCTGCCCGCAGAGCTTTATTTACAGCGGCTCTGTAATCCATGGGTTCTGCCAACCTAACATCATGTTTAATCATGGGCTTCAACCCATTGATAAAATGGCGAAGCTTGGCATCGGCATTCGTCCCAATCAATGGAACAAAATAACATCCCCTCTCAAATTTGCGGATATAGTCCCGCATTGCCATTCCTTCTTGTTTTAGAGTTAAAAACTCACTCTGCAATTGTTCTCTCACGTCTACGGTAAAATATTGTTCAAAGAAGACCCATTTAAATTCCTCCCAGGTGAGCATCTCCAAGTCAACTGTTAATTTGACGCCTTCCCACCAAATCATTGCATCTCCCCTCAGCATATAAATAGTACACTGAGGCCTTTCCAAATCCGCTAGATGCAAATACTCGAAGATCACCTCCATGGATTTAATCCAGTTCTCTTCTATGAGAGGATCAGTAGTGCCAGAAAATTCTTGAGGTCTCTGTCTTCTGAACCTCTCCTGAGGATCTTCTCGACTGACTATTCTACCTGAAGACTGACCATTCCCATGACTGGTTTGGTCAACTAAACGTTCTAAGAGTTGAGCCATACTATTGAGGACTGGGTTTATGCCTTCTGACTCACTATCTCCTTCGGCAAAACTCCTTCTTCCTCTACCTCGTCCTGACATTCTGTAAACATAGCCCAAATACACCACAATTCTATTATGAGAGATTACTTTATGCTAGAACATGAAATAAAACTCACAAATTTAGAAGTGGCTGGAGAGATTTTCTCAGACTGGAAGTGTGTTTATCTCAAGGACCATGCTCTGATACCAACTGTAACGACCGGACTTTTCTTAACGAAATCTAGAATTTTAGGGTTCGAATTGAAAGACCAAAAATTTTCGATCTTGTCTACATCATAAGTCGTTACTAATTTCTGGGTTGAATTGCAAATATGGGCAACTCACAACTACTGAAATGCACGCCAAGCGAAATGGTGACGTATGCGGAAAGAATAATCAATATCTGATAAGAACTTCCATAAAAATATAATAGAGAAAGGAACAGATATCTACTGTTTAAATGTCTGTTGTAATACAAAAACATTACAACTAAAATTTCTGAAGTACAAAACAAAAGCTGATGAACACGATGGAAAGACGTCCACGATAAACACCTCCTTCCTTTCTGTTCATCTCCCTCCAACTCCTTACTGCTCATTACCTGCACTCAATGAAAACTAGTGAGCCTAATGCCCAGCAGGCAAATCTGGAATAGCGAGGATATATAAACAAACGATATCTAATACATAACTGAAGAATCTGAAATTTTAAAAACAAAAAACAATAACCAATTCTGGAAGGGGTATACAAGTCCGTCGACCCGTAATCCTGATCCTTCCTGGATTTTGAAGGGGTATACGGTTCGTCAGCCGTAATCCTTATCCTTCCCGGGGACCCTTTCTGTTGTCATAACTTAAAACATTTCTTAAAACAATGTTCTGCTCTTTCTTTTCTTTCGTAAATCTGTTTTCTTTCTTCCTCGTACGATTTACTGCTTTTTCGTTGTTCGAAGATGTTCTGAGAATGATTGAGGATTCTCTGTAATGCTTGCAAAGATGAAAAGTGAATAAATTTGCTAGTTGAATTTGTCAGTTAACTCGAACAATTCATATGAATTGAAGTATAAATGAATAAGAAATCAAATTCTAGAATTTCGTTATCTGTTGATGGAGATAAACAGTAACTATCTGTTGAAGAAATTAACAGTAACTATCTGTTGAAGAAATGAACAGTAACTATCTGTTGAAGAAATGAACAAAGCTGTCAACAGATATTGCTCGGGGAAAACAACGATTGCTGTCAACAGATATCGCTTGGGAAAAAGACAACGGTTGCTGTCAACAGATATCACTTTCTGGGAAACGAAGGTTGCTGTCAACAGTTAGCAACTGATGAACACTCACGAATGCTGACAACAGCAAAACATAATCAACGCAACTGCTGAAATTCAGACTTAACCATATGAACGAACATGAAGAACAATGGTTTCCCTTGTCTGAAGAAATCAAACTATTTCAAGAAATTTCTGGAATGATCGAATAAGCTACTTGTAATCTACTTCGAAAAGATATTTTTAGAATTCTCACGAATATACTGAACGAACATCATCAAACCGTTTTCTAAAACATTTCTTGATCAACATACAGTAAAACACGTACCTTTCATAAAACAGAGCATGAACTTCTGGTTTTTTCTTCTAAAGAACAACCGTAGTTTTCTTCCATACTATAAAATCTTATATAAACATGCAAAAGAGAACTGAATATATGCTTTCACTGAGTGAGCAAGAAACAGAGTTTACTTGCCTGAATTCTGTAACACGAACGCAACAGAAATCCGGCAACTCACGTACAACCCGACCGTCTCCTTCGAAAATCTTATAAAACTTTTGTTCGGTTTCCTTGAGAGAGAGCACCGCTTAAAAGAAATTTGATTTGAAGATAATGATGCATGAAGCAGCTAACATCCTATATATATATGATTTATAAATGTCTAGAGAAGAAACGCATTTATCTCAAAATGCCCGAAATCCTCTAAAAGCGTGCTCTGTTTTAAAATAAAAATGATGCAAATGGAAACCAAACGATTTTTAATTAAAAAAACAAAGGATTCGATTGGCTTGCAGTGATTGACTAAACACCTGCTGAAGTTTGCATTCTAATTATCTTAATATCAACATAAACCATAATAAAGGCTGATATCTCGTAAACATGAAAATCTGAATTTAGCTTTTAAATGGAGGAGCTAAATAGTACAAAATCTGAAACTTTGAAGCTCAACCGAAATAAGAGTTGGATAAAATAATAGCATAACAATGTAATCCCTCAAATCACATAACTTTCTAATTGTGGCTCATAAAATGGCTGGGCGCTACAGATCTGTGCACTCAATTAAATCGGTAGAATCATAAGAACAAGTTTTGTGTTCATCAAATCCACATTTGATCTGCTACGTGGATCCAACAATCTCTCCCTTTTTTACTAACACTAAACTTGTATAAAGTAAAGCCCTCATAGCCGCTCAAATTGCACCAAAAAAATGGCACCAAAAAATCTATCCCGTGGGACTGGAAGCCAAGCCCTCACAGCCGCTCAAATTGCACAGTTGGTGGCCACAACCATGGAACAAGTGATGGCCGATCGGCCAGGGCTTAATCCTCATCTGAATCCACAATTGGAGGAGATCCAGAAACTTCGGGAGGGAGTTTCTCGTCTGAGAGAAGAAAGGATCTCAAGGTCACTGTCTCCGCCCTCGGACGATCCCTTTTTCAATCGAAGTATTGGTTGCAGGACTCCCCCCGTATTTCAAGTTTCCAAATGTGGAAGAGTATGATGGGATAGGAGACCCTGAGGAGCAACTCTCGAGGTTCAAGAATGTTGATTTCCTCCATCAGTATGCCGACCCTATCAAGTGTCGAGTTTTCTTGATCACTTTGGTAAGATCGGCACAACAATGGTTTAACCTCTTCCCTGCGGGGAAGTATCAGGAGCTTCCAAGACTTCAGTAGGGTTGTTTCTCCATCAGTTAACCAACAGCAAGACCAGCTCTGGCCTAATCTGATGCATTGTTCCTCTGAGCTGGTCCCTGAGCTGATCCTCTACGAAGCTCCGTCTAATCTATTATTGCTCTAATCTGCTTCGTACTGCTTTATTATGCTCTAATCTGCTTCGTACAACTCTGGGTTTTTTCGTTCTGCACTGTAGAGCTCTGATCTACTTTGACCTTCTTTGTACAGCTCTGAGTTGTTTTGTTCTTCTCTGTAAAGCTATGAGCTGTTTGTTCTGCTGCGATCTGCACTGTGCTGCACCAGTTTAGACCTCTGAGCTGTTTTGTTTCTTCATTGTTCTGCTCTGAGCTGCTCCATTCTGGTCTGTTCTGTGCTAATTGCTCTTGCTTTGCTATTTCAGCTTAGATGTTCTCAGCTGATCTGAACCGATTCTACTCTGAGCTGTTCACTCTGAACTGATATATATACTATGTTGATTCTATTTGAGCTACTTAACTAAGCTGATCTCTCGATCTGGTCTGTTCTAAGCTCTGAGCTTATCTGAACTGCTTCTTTAAGCTTATCTGATTCTTACTGCGCTTCTAATCTGATCTGAGTTTATTCTAATATGTTCTGCCCTGAACTGCTCTAATCTGATATTTTAACTGAATAATGTTCATCTATTTTGATCTGTTGAATTGTAAGCTGAACTTCTATATGCTCTTGATCTCTGAACGCTTCTCTCCTGAGGTGATACCTGCTTTGAACTGGTTTCTTTTGTGCTGATCTTCGTTCTAAGCTGGATCGGCTTGGATGTCGTCTGTTGGACCAGTTTGGGCATTCCCTACTGGATCAGCTTGGACATCTTCTCAAATTCACTCTGTTCGTTGCTTACAGCTCGCGTCCGATATGCTTCAGTTCGCTTCTTCAGCTCGCAGCTTATCTGCTACAGCTTGCATCTGATATGTTTCAGCTTAAACCTGCGCACTTGATTAAAACGTTAGAAACTGATACCACTATTATTTTTCACCTCGGGACCTCGTGGTGTAATGAGTCTGCACAAGTATAGTCTCCCGACCCGACATCTGTACTGATCTTGACAATGACCCAACACTAGCAACTGGACCCTCCTTTACATAATTTATGATCAACCAACCGACATATAGTAATGGAAGAATATATGGTGGGTGGAAGAATATATGGTGGTTACATCAACTTCAATTCATAAATTATTCAAATAAATACATGTCACCACTTGGTTTGCCTATATATACTCAGGTACATTTCATTTTAAAGGATGATCGAATAGACTCATTTTATATCTCTTTTATATTCTCTCAGACACCCGAGCTGACTTAAGCATCGGAGGGCCTTCGTCGGGACGACTCTCGACGCCCTTTGACCCATGTCTGTGGTTGCAGGTCATTGCAGGAAGGACGCCTAGCTCATCCCCCGAGCTACAGATTGCAGGTCTCCCGACCTACATACTCACAAGCCTCTCGACATATAGATCTCCCTTTTTGGCATCCCGACCTAAAGCTTTCTAGACCTCCCGACCTCATGATCCGCCGTGGTGGCATGGTCCGACGTGGTGGCAGCTCATTGGCTGGGCAAAATTTGGTTACATCAATTGGCGCCGTCTGTGGGAAACGATAAGAAGGACAATGCCACCCGAGGGAGGAGAGAAGTGAGGGAAAGTAGAGAGAAAGAGGAACACGTCAGGCGAATATACGTAGCAACACCGCCTCTTTGATTTCCTTCTCCGCCCCTCTTTTAGGTACGCCATTCTGCGTCTTCAAGAACCCCTCAAATCAATTCCTTGTCCTCTGTACACTCCGTAACTCGGAACTCTCGCCTCGGCATTTGATCTCTTTCTGGAGGGAAACGGATGAATTCAATGATTGATAATGGGCAGTCGATTGTTTTGATAACTTGGGTTTGTCTATCTCTAGACGGTTCTTATAGATTAACGTTTTGCTGGGTATTAACTTGAGACTAGAAGGTTTTTAAATGCACAATTATGTCTCTCTACCAAAAAAAAAATCCACTTTCGGACGGTTGAAAAACCCAGCGATCTGAAAAATCAAGAGCTGGTCTTTCAAATTCGCTTCACAAAGGAAATCTTCAGAAACTATAGTGAATATTTGAAGAGGATCCAATTATATCGACAAAACTGCTACACCCTTACTGCGTTACTTGAAGATTTTATGTTTTTCCTTAGAAATCAAAATCTGAAAGATTCGCAGCTTTATCTGTCATTTGGGTGGAAGTCACTGTTTGAGCCGGAAAAATGTTGTGTTGTAGTGGGAGTTCCACAGATTTCTGGCGGTTTTTCTATTTTTGAGGAGGTTTTTCTCTAAATGTTGGTTTCTGATAGCAATTGCGATGGAGCTATGTGTCAAAAGTGGAGGATTTGGTAGCTCCTTAGAGAAGAATGACACACTGTGCTTTATAAAGGATCTTCAATATCTTTATGCTAAGAGCTTTTGCCTTAAACATCCACTAAAAGCCTGAAACTGCTTTTCCATATTTATTAATTATAATATTAACGGGGACACTTTAATTGTCCCTACCATTTGTCATTTGGGGACTTCAATACGGTGGATCATTTTGATGCATGAAGAATGATATTATGACCTATATAATCTGTACATGCTGGAGTTATTTGGGGAATGAGACATTCAGTCATATATCCGTTTATGGCGTTTCGAAAAGGTGGCTTCCTTCGCTGAACCTCAGAACTGGAGCTCCACATCTTGCATGGCACTACTAGGCATGCTGTGGATTTTATGTTAATTACCATGTGGACTAAATTGCATTCCTTGCTTTTCGATGGATTTGCTACCTCCAATAAGTGATCTGTTTCTGGAGCTTCAGTGGATTAAATCTGCTGACCATGTTGAGGGATTATGTGAACTTCTCACTACTCGGATCAAAATAAAATAAAAGGAAATTATATTTTACATGCACGCTTTATTCGGGAATTCATTATATCCTGCTCGGGAGTATATCCTGTTCTGAAGTTTATTATACCCTGTTCGGGGATCTTATCTTGTCTTGCTCGGGAATTAATTATTCCAACCAGCTCAACAATGGAAATCTATTTCGTCGACCTACTCGGGGATACGTCAATCTTTATTTATTCTGGAATCCTTTATCCTGCTCTGCTCGGGAACATATTGTACTTAGTTGGGGAAGTTATTATATCCTGCTCGGGAATCTATTACCTTACCCGGCTCCGGAATCTTTTATCTGCTCTACTCATGTCCTGTTTGGGAATCTGCTATATCGCCCTTTTCGGGAGTCTATTATCCCTACCCGGTTGTCTATTATCCTGTTCCGGAGTTTATTACCTCTGGAATTTATTATCTCGACCTACTCGGGAATATGCTATTCGCTCGAAAACTTATTACATCACTCCTAATCCCAGTTCCGCACTGGCACCTCCTCGCGTAGCTCTTCTACGTGAGTGCATAAGCCCGACCAGCTCGGCACCTAAGCCCAGTTCCGCACTGGCACCTTATCGCGTAGCTCTTCTACGCAAATACATAAGCCCGACCAGCTCGGCACTTAAGCCCAGTTCCGCACTGGCAAAACTCCTCGCGTAGCTCTTCTACGCAAATACATAAGTCCGACCAGCTCGGCACTTAAGCCCAGTTCCGCACTGGCAAAACTCCTCGCGTAGCTCTTCTACGCAAATACATAAGCACGACCAGCTCGGCACTTAAGCCCAGTTCCGCACTGGCAAAACTCCTCGCGTAGCTCTTCTACGCAAATACACAAGTCCGACCAGCTCGGCACCCTAAGTCCAACCTTCGTTGGCATATTTAAGTCCGGCCTGCTCAGGAGCCTATCATCCTGCTGAGGAATTTGTCGTATCCCGCTCTACTCAGGACCTCTCTACATCTCGCTGGGAGGCTTATTACCCCGCTTTGATTGGGAATCTTATCTTGTCCTGCTCGGAAATCCGCTATTTCAACTAGCGCTGCAGTATAAATACAACCAGATCGGAAGTCTGTCATCTCCGCCTACTCGGAGTACGTTATCTAATTTACCCAGGAATATGTTATCTACATTTATTGCGGAATCTATTATCTCGAGAACATGTTATTTGGGAGTTTACTGCCACGACCTGCTCCGGGAGGTGTTGATCTTTATCTACTCGTGAGTCCATTCTCGACCTGCTCGGGAATGCTATCACTCTACTCGCGAACTTATCACGTCACGCTTGGGAGTCTGTTATCTTTGCAGAATCTATTATATTTCCCTGCTCGGGAATATACATTACCCCGCTCTGTCCCCGACCTGCTCGGAAAATTTTTCTCTACTTATTGACTGTATCATCTCGATCAGCTCGGAATATTATCCTGCTATGGAGTCTATTATCACTACATGGGTGTCTATTGTCCCGACCAACGGCTGCGGTTTTTCCCAGAAAGCACAAGTTTACGCCTCGGGTCCCGATCACTACTCCAAGTCCTACACTTCACTTCTTCGTCTAGGACTCGTTAGGGGGGTTACTATTGATACCACTATTATTTTTCACCTCGGGACCTCGTGGTGTAATGAGTCTGCACAAGTATAGTCTCCCGACCCGACATCTGTACTGATCTTGACAATGACCCAACACTAGCAACTGGACCCTCCTTTACATAATTTATGATCAACCAACCGACATATAGTAGTGGAAGAATATATGGTGGGTGGAAGAATATATGGTGGTTACATCAACTTCAATTCAAAAATTATTCAAATAAATACATGTCACCACTTGGTTTGCCTATATATACTCAGGTACATTTCATTTTCCTGTTGGACCAGTTTGGGCATTCCCTACTGGATCAGCTTGGACATCTTCTCAAATTCACTCTGTTCGTTGCTTACAGCTCGCGTCCGATATGCTTCAGTTCGCTTCTTCAGCTCGCAGCTTATCTGCTACAGCTTGCATCTGATATGTTTCAGCTTAAACCTGCGCACTTGATTAAAACGTTAGAAACTGATACCACTATTATTTTTCACCTCGGGACCTCGTGGTGTAATGAGTCTGCACAAGTATAGTCTCCCGACCCGACATCTGTACTGATCTTGACAATGACCCAACACTAGCAACTGGACCCTCCTTTACATAATTTATGATCAACCAACCGACATATAGTAATGGAAGAATATATGGTGGGTGGAAGAATATATGGTGGTTACATCAACTTCAATTCATAAATTATTCAAATAAATACATGTCACCACTTGGTTTGCCTATAAATACTCAGGTACATTTAATTTTCAAGGATGATCGAATAGACTCATTCTATATCTCTTTTATATTCTCTCAAACACCCGAGCTGACTTAAGAATCGGAGGGCCTTCGTCGGGACGACTCCCGACGCCCTTTGACCCATGTCTGTGGTTGCAGGTCATTGCAGGAAGGACGCCTAGCTCATCCCCCGAGCTACAGAGTTGCAGGTCTCCCGACCTACATTCTCACAAGCCTCTCGACATATAGATCTCCCTTTTTGGCATCCCGACCTAAAGCTTTCTAGACCTCCCGACCTCATGATCCGACGTGGTGACATGGTCCGACGTGGTGGCAGCTCATTGGCTGGGCAAAATTTGGTTACATCAATTGTATTGATACCGCTATTATTTTTCACCTCGGGACCTCGTGGTGTAATGAGTCTGCACAAGTATAGTCTCCCGACCCGACATCTGTACTGATCTTGACAATGACCCAACACTAGCAACTGGACCCTCCTTTACATAATTTATGATCAACCAACCGACATATAATAATGGAAGAATATATGGTGGGTGGAAGAATATATGGTGGTTACATCAACTTCAATTCATAAATTATTCAAATAAATACATGTCACCACTTGGTTTGCCTATATATACTCAGATAGTGGTATCAGAAACATAACATCATATTTTGTGTTTATCAAAATTAAGATATGATCTGTTACACAGATCCGACAACAACCAATGACGATGTTGAATCTCTTCGATGTCATGCAGAGAGGGCAAGAGAACCTTCGAGAGTACATTACACGCTTCAACAAGACTATTCTCGAGGTGCCTTCGGCCACCCAGACGTGATGATCGAGGTATTCTCTCATGGCTTGCAAGGGGGTAATTTCTTCATATCCTTGATCAAGAAACCCCCGAAGACGTTTGATGAGATCTTACTAGGACAAATAAATATGTCAATATGGAGGAAGTATTGTCCCACGGAGAGCTCATCCCGAGGCCTCGGGTACCATGGCCTCACATCAGCCCGAATAACTAAATTGATGGCTGAAGTGGAAGAACGGGTCCTAGCTCGACGCTAAAGGGCAATCCTCCATCCGACCCAAGCCCTCGCTGAGAGGGAAGAAGTGCAAGGAAGTAACCGACCCCTGCTAATGTTGTTTGCCTACAAACATGTTAGGCTAATGTCAGCTCTTATTTTGTTCCATAAATGTTATACCTTATCGAATGAAAATTTATCTGAGCACTATTAAGCCCGACCAGCTCGGCATCCTCAAGTATGATCTGTTCGACACTATTAAGCCCGACTAGTTTGGCACCCTCAAGTTCGATCCGTTCGGCATAAAGTCCAACCTCTCGGCACTAAAGCCCAATTCTTATTGACAACACTTCGGGTTGCAGCCTTCCTGAGCACTATTAAGGCCGATTAGCTTGACACCCTCAAGTCCGATCAATTAGGCACTATTAAGCCCGACCAGATCGACATCCGCAAGTCTGATCCGTTCGGCACTATTAAGCGCGACGAGCTCGGAACTCTAAAGCCCAATCCGTTCGACACTATTAAGCACGACCAACTCGACAACCTCATGTCCAATCCATTCGGCACAAAGTCCGACCTGCTCGGCACAAAGTCAATTCTTATTAGCAGCACCTTGGGTAGTAGCCATACCTTAGCACTATTAAGCCCGACCAGCTGGCACACTCAAGTCCGATTGGTTCGATACTATTAAGCCAGACGAGCTCGGCACCCTCAAGTCCAATCCGTTCGGTACAAAGTCCGACCTTCTAGGCACTAAAGCCGAGTTCTTATTGACAACACCTCGGGTATCAGGTCACCTGAGTACTACTAAGCCCGACCAGCTCTGCACCCTCAAGTCTGATCTGTTCGGTACTATTAAGCCCGACCAACTTGGCACCCTCAAGTCCGATCCGTTCGACACAAAGTCCGACCTGCTCGGTCCTAAAGCCCAATTCCTATTGACAACACCTCGGGTAGTAGCCCTACTTGATCATTATTAAACCCGAACAGCTCGGAACCCTCAAATCCGATCGTTCAGCACTACTAAACCCGAGCAGCTCGACATTCTCAAGTCCCATCTGTTCGGCATAAAGTCCGACCTAGTTGGCACTAAAGCCCAATTCTTATCGGCAACACCTCGGGTAGCATCCCTACCTGAGCACTACTAAGCCCGACCAGCTCGACACCCTCAAGTCCGATCCATTTGGCACTATTAAGCCCGACCAACTCGGCATCCTCAAGTCCGATACGTTCGGCATAAATTCTGACCTGCTTGGTACTAAAACCCAATTCTTATTGGCAACACCTCGTGTAGCACCCGTACTTGAGTACTACTAAGTCCGACCAACTCTGCACCCTCAAGCCCGATCCATTCGGCATTATTAAGCCCGATCAGCTCGGCATCCTCAAGTCTGATCCATTCGGCATAAAGTCTGTCCTAGCTCAGAACTTAAAAGTCCATTTCTTATTGTCAAACACCTCAGGTCGAAGACTCCACATGGTCCTAAACTTTAATTCTTCGTAGGACCCCTCGGGGATACTCTTGATACCATCCATAATCACCTCGGGACCCGAGAATCTGATACCTTTGAAAAACACCTCTTGCCTCGAGGACCGACGATCCTACTTTGGATACATCACGTCATGAGCTCGAGGTAAGAGGATCGAGCCAATGGCTGAACTCTCCGGTACATCCTATTATTACCAACGATTACACTTCTGATGACACAATATGAGTACACGATAAATTAGTCTCATTCCGACAAGTCTGGGTGATAATCTCTCCTCAATAATTGCTCAAACTCGTGTAAAATGCCAACCGCGAGACCCACTCAAGCGCATTACACGTAGGGTGACATGCTTGCAATCACCGCTTATATAATACCCAGGTATGCTTCACCTTACATTCATTCACAAACTTGTACGCTCTCTGCTTTATATATACGCTCGCTCTCTATTCCCGAACACCTGACCTGACTTAAGCATCGAATATGTTTCGCAGTTAACACTTTCGATGCCTCTAACTAGTGTTTGTGATTGCAGGTCATGAAAAGAACATGATCATCCCCGGAGGACAGATCTCTGGATGTTCTTCTTTTCTTGCAAATTGTCGTGTGATGTATAACAACATTCCTACTCATGCAACTCAAGCAGTTCGGTGCTCGAAAACCGACCCCCAAACGTCCCGTCCCGGTGATAGCTCTCCGGCGGGGAAAATTCATAAAAAATTATTAGAGCTACATAGTACTGGAAGATTTCAACTAATTAGTTTTTGGGTTAATTATAATTGTCACCACAAGGTTACCATATTATATTAAACCCAAAAACTTCGAATACTATATATACCTGCCATATGTTTGTATGAACCTTACATGTATACTCTTTAACTTTGAAAATTACATCTCTGTCTTAATGTTTTTATTTATCTTAAAATGTATGCCTGGCTCATAACATTAGAGAGTAATTTGTTTAAAAACATTAATGCTATATTGATTAATTTAAAACTTAATAGCTAAAGCAATCAAAAGTTTTATGATGTTTTTATTTGTTGTTTTCTTTAACTTTTTTTTACATTTATAGTCGAACATGTTCAAATAAACAAATTTAAACACCTTGTTTTTTCAAAAAAAAAAATATCCATAGGGTAATTTTTTTATATTGAAATATATTTAATTTGTATGACCATAATATTTGTACTCTTTAATGACATATATCTGTAAAAAAAACTAACAATTACCTTATGAATATTTACAAATAAGTTCAATTTTGTTACCTTTTAATATATATTTAAGTGAAATATGTTCAAAAAAAAATGAAAAAAGAAAACAACAAACTAAAAGTCGGACTATAAAAATTTTTATTTGATATATTATATTTATCAGTTAATCAAATATTTTTTTAGTGTTATATATGATTTGTTCACTAAGTGTTAATATTTTTAATACATCTAGGTATATCTTATAATGTAGACTGAGAAATATTTAGAAATGTTTTTATAATATATTATATTGGGTATGCAATTCATCATTTCAGTGGATTCATTTATAATATTCTATTTATGCATTAATTTTCTAATTTATTTATCTAATTGATCAATCAACAGTTAAAGTGTACCAAATTTCAAGTTAGTAATCAACCCTTATAGACCACTAATATGCATCGAATTCTCTTCAAAAGTTGAAACGAAGCCGAATTCGAGGCTTTTCTTATCATTTTATCTTCTCCGATGGCTGCTCCATACAGATCCAGGTAATTTATGGCGGTTTTTTTTTTTTTTTTTGTAATCGCAGATTTTAGTATCGATCGCATCTCAAGTAAAGAAATTTATCCTTTTTCTTTGCTGTAATCGGTCTGATCGATCGTCCGTAATTGATGGCAGAGAAGGATTAAGCACGAGGCCGGCAGCATATGGTGCTAATTCCGATGAGATTCAGCTTCGGATTGATCCGATTCATGGTGACTTCGATGAGGAGGTCACTGGTCTTCGCAAGCAAGTTCGACGACTGCGAGATGTAAAGTTTCTGAATTCGTGAGTTTGAATTCGTTATAAGCTGAAAATCATGAATATTTTTTGGCCAATCTAGGATTCTTAATTGAATTTGTTGTTTGTTGAGGCGTTTATGATGTTTTCTGACCATGATTGCAAATGAATTTTGGTCCATATGGAAATTATTCCATCTACACAAACAGAGAGTTGAGATTGTTGAGTTAGCTGATCTTTCAGTAGTTTTTGTTTATTTGTTTTAAAAATTCACTTCTCGGTGGTTCTTTAATGCCCTTAAGCCCTTTCGTTGTTGATAGAATTGTGAATCAGATGTGCTTCTAGGATTGACTTTAAGTTTTTTATCAGGGTAATTTGTAGCTATAAGTAAGACAAGCCTAGTAGGCTAGTACTTAATACAAGCTGACACAGGGGTGAGTAGCAGTCACCAGTTAGAAACTAATTCGGATCTTATTTATGTTCTCTCTTTTTTCCCCTTTTTCCCCCAAGAATGAGGTCGTGGTATCATTTAATGTCATTTTGTCAATTAATATCTGTAGTACACCACTTTACTGAAATGGCCATGTTATCCTTCAACTAGGCACATTCAAGGCCATGATTCTATGAACAAGACGAGTTAAAATTGATGAAGACACTGGAATTGTAGCCACTATTGGATCATATCTAAACTAGCCAGTACTTTGGGATGACCTTAATTCACAATCATCACATTGTTTCTTTAGCTATAACTTACCGAGATTTGCTTATATAAAAAAATGTCGATATTGCATCCTTCCAGATCATGCTCTATGCTTTAAAGTTTATGCCAGTTGCATTTGGGTTGAACTCTCTTTTCTTTTTGCTTTTCGACAAAATATTGCAGGTAGCTCAAGAAATTGAAACTGAAGCAAAGTTCCAAAATGATTTTCTCAATCAGCTGGTACACAGTAAACTTAGCTCTCTGATTTTATTAGATCATTCGAGCAATTGGAGTTGGATTTTATTTATGTACATTGGCACATATTTCTATGAGAAATCAACAGTTTCAATTGAGCATGGCCTTCTGTCAAAGTTTGCTTCGGCATCATGCAAATGAATTCTTAGAAGGCCAGAGTAGAACCCGCTGACACAATTTTTGAAGTCATCCACTCCTATTGATACGTGTTTTTACTGTCAAATGTCACAAGATTTCATTGTTATTTTGACAAACAGAACTTGATTCTGTGTGTTGAGAAAACTACACAATTTCCGTTGGCTGATGTTCCTCTTTCCAATGAGCACAATGAAGATACGATACATATAGCCACTATAAAAAACTAAGCTATGATCAGGTCTTGTACGAAGATCATCTACAATTAATCAGCTATTCTTTCCTCTTCTAATTTGATTCTGACCTGATGAACGAAATGGTAACTTTTATTTATTCTTATGGAGAGCATCCATAATCATCAGTTGACTTACAGAGACAGACCAATCTTTTGGTGCTTGCAATCAGATTTAGTACGATATCAAACTAAGCGGAGGAACAATCCTCTCACCTAGTTCCTTTGTCTGTGCAGCAAATGACATTAATCAAAGCTCAGGCAGGGGTGAAAAACAACATGAGAAGACTGAACAAGAGCATCATAAGAGAAGGATCAAGCCACATCATGCATGTTATCCTGTTTGCACTGGTTTGTTTTTTCATTGTCTACTTGTGGTCCAAATTTTCACGAAGATAGAGTGAAACGTGAATGTTTTGTATCGACTTAATTTTCATGTAAGCTGCTTGTAAATACTAGTGGCACGCCTGAGTTCTTACTGATGAGAACTTTGTATCGACTTAGTTTTTCATGTATGATTGGATTTCACTTTGATACATTTTCTTTGTCTAAAGCGTGATTACTAGGTCCTGAGCCATTTTTCTCGATTAGCTACTTGAGAGAGGACTTTGGGCGAGCATACTCTAACGAATTTGAAATATTGAGTAAATGTATTCAATGAGACGGCCCGTTGCTGTTGCTAGTGGGTATAGAGTGTCTGGTAAACAGCCATAGCACGTCAAGGCCTGTTGAAGCCATCAAGTGTTAACTATGGATTTTCTGTCTGCTACACCGAGGGATCTACATGAGTTTGTATAACAAACATCATAGAATGTAGGGTCCTTCAAATGATCTTTGAGGAAACATTCGTATACTTTAATTCTCTGCATCATGACTTTGGTAAATGGCTAGTAGATTTTCCGTCATATTTGAAGCTACTCTAGTGATGTGTTAAAGAAATGAATTTGGATCTAACTCATCCCAAAAGCTAGTTCAAAAGGGGTTATCAAGTTCAGATATACAATTCCAAGGAGATGATATAGCCGATGGGACGATGTCTTAACACACCCCCTCACGTCCACGAATTATAGACTTGAAATGTGGATTATATTAGTGGGTGTCCCATAAAGACAGCACAACACAAGACGGTGGTTCTAGCTCTGATATCCTGTCAAGGAATGGACTTGAACCTAGCTCACCCCAAAAGCTAGTTCAAGGGCGGGGTTGTCCAAGTTCATATATATAACTTCTAACGACATGATAGATCGATGTGAGACAATATCTAATAATATATATCTAGGATTTTTGAATCACTGGGTCCTATGTGAATTCATGATTCATTTGAGCCCATCACCTATGTTGGATTCATGGCTAGTGCTGCGTTGCGTGTACAAGACATGTAATGAGGAGCAAAATCAATCCCCATGTGTAAATAAGTTCAGAACGTGAAAATAGTAATATATGAAAGCAATGAAAAACAACATATTTTCTCAAACAAATTTGTCTTGGTGGAAATCAAATTCTTACTCTGTTTATATCACGCATGGTTGTAAACGTGGCGTTGAATGCTTGTCATTTTATTTAAAACGAAGAAGTCGGTGATAATTGTGTAACTTTGGTCTTTTAACCATATAACATCCATATGACCCTTTTTTATGTCTCTCCCTCTAAGAGCGATTGCACCCAGCAATCCCACCAACAATAACAATCTTTTACACCCAGCAATCCCCACCAACAATTACAATACTTGCAATTTATGAAATTGAACGCGTGGCACTGACTATCATACCAATCATAAGATCGAATAATTGTCGTTTTACTGGAAACTATCTTCGGTGGTAGCTAGTAGTTGAATCTCAATCTTTTAATCGTGCAATAGCTCAAGTGTCATGTTTCGATTTCTATCCTATAATGAGCAATTATTGTACCCCAATGGTGAAAAATATTGAAATGATTTCTACCTAAGGTTAGAATTTGAAACGGATGGAGACGTAGGAATATCAATTATAAATTCAAATAGTTTATATTCACTGAAGGATTCGTGGTCAACATGTATGATATATTGGCTACTTTATGCGCAATTAGAATAATTGGTTAATCTTCGTTGAAAATGATCCAAACTAGCAAATATACGTACCTTTCTCGAAAGCAGCTGAAAGAGCATATTGGAATTCTAACTACGTAAGTACCATTCAAGTTTCATAAAAAGATACACGAATAAATTTTTTAATTTGAAAGATTTTTTTGGGATGGCTCTCTCTAAAATGTGACAAGAAAGAAAGAATTTGAGATATAAACGTACAATTTTATCAAGAGAAAGATAATGCACTAAATAAATTCTAATAATTACAAGATAAGATTTTAACCATAGTACTCAGTGGTTATGGCATAACTCACTTTCGTTAAACTAACTAATTAATCCTTCCATGACCATATGTTCATTTGTAGAAAGACCTAGCAACGAGATTTGTCAACTTTTATTCCCTTAGCCAATTTCGTGTATTCCATAATAATTTCTTTTAATTCATCAAGATGAGCAAATAGCGTAAAAAAAAAAAAAAAAAATGTGTTCGAATATAGTTTACAGACATGCATAGTCTAATGTCAAATGGAGTAATTAGTCTTTAGTTACAGTGGCAACTAAAATCCATGCATAAGGGTTCCATGTAGTATGGTATCACTAATATATTAAATTATTATTTTATTCATTTTAAAACACACCTTATTTTCAATTATGAATGAATATAAGGTAGAAATATTATTCAAAAAGCAAAAGTATATTTACAAATTTTTAAATATTTCGGTTTAAAAGGAGAATCGACCCCTACCTCTGCTGCAGGCCCTCGCTACGACTTAGATTCTTTCACATGATAATATATATATTGAGTAGCTAGCATCACTGTAAGAAAGTTTTAATATTATTATTATTATTATTATTTAAAAAGACAAAAGAAAGATGAATTTGATATGAAGTTCATTGGCTTAATTAGACTAGGTCTTAGATTCTTTGACCTAATACTCTATCAAATTGAAGAATTTGCCAACTATATTACACATTCTCTGGTCTTGGATTCTTTTAACTGATAATCTACGGAGTTGAAGTGTTGTCCAATAACAATTTCACATTCTCTAATGAAGACTAAACACATAGATATATGACAACATAGGAAAGAAATCAAATCACTCAACATATAAAATGTAAACTTTTTAGAACAATATATATTATTAGATATAGCTAAAACTATAATACTATTTTGCAAGGGGAGCCCATGTAGGTTGACGTGATCCAAATTTTTAATGAATTTATTAATAAATCATGCACATTCATGATGGGTCGATTATATCTTTTTGTTCATATAACGTGTAATTTTATGGTTTTATTGTTGGTTAACTTAAAAAAAAGTATTAAATTGAAACATGCAAGCTAATGGGTAGAAAGAAATTTCCCAAACTTACTTATATTCGACCGAAAATTTCAAAAATCCTTAAGGATTTTTTTTTCAAGTAGCAAAATAAAATAAAAAATGTGAAATTCCTATTCATTAGCTGTGAAATTGTTCTTGAATAGCAATTACGTCTAACTAGGATGCATTTGTATTGAATGATTTCAAATACACTTTATTTGTTATGATAAGTCTACTTAAAGAGATATTAATATAAAATGCATTCAAATGTTAGTGTTAGGATCAAGTGTCTACCAATAGGTCCAAAACTATAGCCTGTGGTAACGGTGCAATTCCAATCTTTTAAACCGTATAGCAGCACAAGCGCCACGGTTCGATCGTTCTACCTATCAAGGGCAATTATTGCACTCAACAATCCTTCGTCCCACGGTTCGATCGCTCTACCTAGCAGGGACAATTATTACACTCCAACAGTTAGTTGAACTTAATTTTATATTATATACGCTCCATTTTGTAAAGGGAAACATTATTATTGGTATATTTTGAAATCTTAAAAAAGTGGTGTATGATAGAAAATAATTTGAACGTCAGTGACAGTTAACTTAGATACCTTACCTAAATTTCAAATATGTTCAATATTGGTATATTTTGAAATCTTCAATGCAATTCCTCCAAAAATTTTATTCTTTCGATCTTCCAAATTAATTAAATAACACCCGGCACCAGATTACATTGCAACATATAATTTTGAATAAAATTGGTACAAGAATGTGCAAATTCTCGCCCTTTGTGGAGGGAAGATGCCACTGCAAAAGCAAGAGATATTGCTGCAAATTTTAGAAGAATATATTCATGCACCAGCCCACTTTTTTTGACCAAAAAAAAAAATTAAACAAAACCCTTCAACGAACGGATTATATCAAATCATATTGCATGTATGTGTGCGCCGAATCATGCATGTTCAGATTCTACAAGAATGGATTGCATTAAATCGGATATAGGATCAATGATAAAGCTTCTGTTTCTTGATTTTGTTTGACATTTTGCTGCATTGATCCTTTTCAATACTCTGTTGAAAAGGATCATGTCTAATTTGTAAATAAATGGATACATTTTGCTCGTCAATCTGATCCACTCGAATAATATTAATTTAGAATCACAGACGACATCGGGTACTAAAGTCAAGTTTAATTTAAGTGCGAATATATAAATAATATATATATATACACATAATCGAACTACAGAAGATATGTATAATGATTGAATGATTTTTTGTATTCTGATTGTTGAGGAGACTATATTGGTCATACTATCTACACACAAGCTAATAGTGTCTATAGTACCCTTTTGAAAAGAGATGGACAAGAAGATACAAGAGAATGAGTTGGCCTTGTGTACTTGATACTTCTTATAACTAGGAGAATAATGAAAAAAAGAACCATTTTATTTCGATCATGTGTAAAAAAGAGAACCAATTTTACTTCGATCATACGTAAAAATTTATAATCTATCGATCGTCTTACATTTGTCGAATGAAATCATCTCACGTGTCAATTTTGTCAGATTAATCTCTGACTTGATCTAATCTATGAAAAAATATTACTTTTTCTCTAGATATAATCAGGTCGACCTATCCGTTAGACGGCCTTGTAGGTGCCTACTCAAAAATAAGTATGAGAATATTTTTTTTTTTTTTTTTTAGGGCGATCATGGCATGAGAAATAGGGCAAATGAGGGGGGAACATGTGAGACAGATATCATGAAATTATTAGATGCAGTGTCACATTCATCTTTTTTAGTGTACCTCTCATTTATTAGGTTTGTCTTTTCCCTTCATTCCTTCTCCAACCACTAAATGCTCTTTGCCCTCGTCTCCTCTCCCCCCATTCTATAATTTTGTACTGTTTTTTTCAGTGTGAGCAATCCATTTTTTTCCCATTAGGGTTTCCCCAATCAATGAGCCAATTATAAGTCTCTCTGTGCAGTTCTTGCCCCTACTGTTGCTGCAATTTCAACTCCCAAGAGGCAGGAAAAAGCAAGATAACAGCAGTTTTTTTTTTCTTGCAAGAGCTAAGGAGAAACTTAAAGGTGGTAGGTACCTTTTCTCTAGCTCCCTTTTAATTTCCTCACCTGATCAAGAGAAAATTCTCCACTATACAGGTAAATTTGGGAGCCCTTTTTCTTCTTTCCTGAGAAATAGTTTCACTCTCTTGTGGCAGTAATAGTTTAAGACTCTGTTGATGATCATGTGTATATTGTGGCAAAAACAAGAAAGTACCTCTAAGTGCCAGTTTCTTGATCTAGGGTTTTCACTGGTTTTTGCAGTGATTACCTCACATGATCCTTATTTTCCGTACAGTTAAATTATATTCCACCAGTGATAAGATCTCTGTTAAGTAAATTTTCAGCACTTTTTAAATTCCAGAAAAAGGTTCAAAACTCAATCATGGCTGGCTAGCTAGCTAAAACAGTTTGGTTTTCATTCCTCTATATTCCTTCTCCTTTAAGTTTTTTTTTCCCTGTCCGTTTTGGGTGTTTCAAGGCAAGAAAAAATATCTAAACTGAGAATAATTAATTATGCATATATTGTGAAATTTTGCATTTCGAATCCAAAGAGCTTACTATTGGGGAAATAATAATTTAACCCTCCAGGTAAGAGAATAATTTTCAGCAAATGAATCAAGTATTGGTGGTTTAACTGTTGAACAAGTAGTCAAATAGTTGAAATGGAGACCTTGTTTGGACTGTAGGAGCAGTAACGGAACATGCAAATTTCATCAAAGTATGTACGAAACTACTATAATTATAATACGAATGATTCGATAAAAAAACAGAAACCAGGAAACATGCTGAGAGTTTGAGTGCAGTTATTTCAGAAATTTAAATTAAAATAAAGTCAAATCACGAAGAAAAAAATGGCAAAAAGAAAACAAGTGGAAGCTAAATGGTGGCAAATAAATAAAGGTAGCGAGTGTGATTTTAAGGTTTTTTACTTGGGATTTTCTTGATTAATCTTGCAGAGGAGACTTAAAGCGATGGCTTCATCCAGCTCATACAACTCTCCCTGCGCAGCTTGCAAGTTCCTGAGGCGAAAGTGCATGCCGGGCTGCATTTTTGCTCCTTATTTCCCCCCGGAAGAGCCCCAGAAATTCGCCAACGTGCACAAAATCTTCGGAGCAAGCAACGTGACCAAGCTGCTCAACGAGCTTCTCCCACACCAACGCGAGGATGCGGTGAATTCCCTCGCCTACGAGGCCGAGGCTCGCGTCCGGGACCCCGTTTACGGCTGCGTCGGCGCCATCTCCTTCCTCCAGAGACAGGTCGAACGCCTCCAGAAGGAGCTCGACGCCGCCAACGCCGATTTGATCCGTTTCGCCTGCAACGAGATCCCCGCAGCCGGCCTGCAGCCCGCCGGCATCCCTCCGAATCTGATCCATGCAAACCCACCTCCCCGCCACCGTTCCATGGAGTACAACAGGCCAAGAATTGACGGTAACGGCGGCGGGTTCTATCAAACACAGAGTCTCCCATATGCTTATCCACTTCCATGGAATGATAATTATAACCCTCAAGGAGGAGGGCTTGATGGAAATTTTTGACAAAGTTGAAATGAAAACAGAAGGCCGTTTGAAGGGCAAAATTGATCACCTCTATCTAGGGTTTGTGTCACTCTAGGAAAATGGCTGCAACAGCAAACAGAGAACATGGTAAGCATTTTTATCTATTAATATTCTACATATTACCATGGCTTTCTAGCTAGTTTATAGCCTCACATGCATTCTTCTAGCTAGAGGCCTGTTACTCTTTTTAAAGAACATTATTGTTTGGTGGTTTGAATAACTGTATTCCAACTGTTATTTAGCACCCAAAAACCAAGATTTGATCAGTTGTTGAGTATATATTCTTGAGGGCTTGTGTTGGTTCAAGTTTGAGTATACGGTTTCTGTGGGGATTGTCAATTCTTGATTGAGAATAAAGAAAGCGTTTTCCTTTTTCCTTTTTCCTTTTTTTTTCTTTTTTGGTAGTTCATGTAACTAAGTACAAAAGATTCTCTAATATCCATGAGTCTAGTTCTGCATTTTCTCCATCAATTACTTATATGGAAGCATTCTTCAATTTTCAAGTATAAAGTTTTTAGAAAATACTGCGGTTTATTTGGGTTTCTCGGCTAATTCAGAATCGAGTCTGGTTTGGATCTATCACGACAAAAGTTCTCCATTCATACGGGTGGAACCAAGATATATATCGTGCTCAACGGATTTGAAATATATTTTTTATCAGCATACATATACCACTTTTACAAGAGTTATTGATAACAGAAAAATTACTTTTTTGTTGTCAAGTTTTCGGGTTTTATTATTCTATTAACTATTCAACATCTCTATCATATATATTTTCTTTTGAAAAGAAAAAAACAAAGAAAGAAATGGTGAAATTCTAGATCCACAAAATGATCAGTTTCCTCCACTTTCTAGTACCTTATAAACACACACACTGTGCTATGTATCCAACTTGTGAACCTCAGTCTTGCACCCCACATAAAAGTTACAAATTATCTGAACTAATGTAGATGGACCAGATTCTTTATTGTAGAGAGATTAGGGTTAGGGTTCCAATCTTGTAATACATTTGGCCAATGCAAATATCTGATCATTGAGACAGTTCAAAATATAGTTGCTTCCCAAATTGAAATGTTTTAAAGTATATGTATTTGCTTTTGTCCGCGCGCGTGTGTGTGGGTGGTTGGGGGGGTGGGGGATGTGGAGCTTTATTTTTAATAGCTAACCCCTTATAGGTCAGAGACCTATTGGCCCATACAGGTGGTAAATCGAGGGATATGCACGAATAGTCAGGGACCCGATGGAGATGACTCATATAACAGACTAATTCCCAGAGCATACCCCACAATATTTCAGTGGGGAATATGCTCCACACGAGAATCGAACCCGTGAAGTCGGGGAAGTTATTCCCACATCACTCCAGGTCTTACCAACTCGTCTGTGCCCCTGGAAGCATGTGGAGCTTTATTACTCGTATATCTTAGATTTTTTTTTTGTTTTGCTTCTTTTTTACCGTAAAACATATTAAATAAGACATGGCTAAACCTAATAAATCGTAATATGGTTATCTATCCATAAAAAAGGTAATTCAAGCGTACATAACATTTTTCTGGGAAATTAATATTTTGATTCACTAACTTGCTTATTTTGTATCTTGATCCACTGCATTTTTTTGGTTTGTTTTGATTAAGTAATTGCTATTTTTATCTCACTTCCAAAACCATATATATAAAAAAATTCTAATATGGCACTTTAAATTAATTCGCCATGAACATTGTCTTACTTGCTTGTCGATATTCTGTAGCCCACAGTATTACTACTAACACTAAATCTATTATATTGGCATTTCAAGTGTCATCCTAATATGGCCCTACTCACATTAGTTCACTATACTCCTGAGAAAATACAAAATATCGACTTTAAGATTGAGTTACATGTTAAAATCCATCGATCACCCAAAATTTTTTTATGGAATCAGATCCTTCGATATTTAATACCTTTAACTTTCCGACAATCATTAGTTCCATGCAAGATATATTCTTGTATGTATTACTTTATTAAATAATAATGTGACTGAATCTCCGTCAAATCATAATATGATCATGACGTATATAAAATAGGACTGATATTATAAACATCTTCTATAAGCATTTGCATGGACATCTGTTGACGTGGCACTTCCTGATGCTATCACATCATCAGATGTCCCACGTAAATGCTTATAGAAGGTGTCCTTGATATCAATTTTAGTATATAAAATAAATAAAAAGAAACTCATATATACCAGGGAAGCCACACGAACGGTGCTGGTGCACACGAGTTTCACAGCATGTACGTATAGATCAGCAGTGTAAAGCTTAAATTCTATCATTTCACACCATAAAACAAAGAGGGTCTGTGAAATTTTTGTCAGAAATTGGAACTGTTCGAATCCCTGTTTTTCTCTGCAGTTACATCATGTCTATCATTCTCCAATTCATCGTCTTCTCGAGATCAACAACATATTTATTATCTGCCTTAGATTCATATTGTCAGTCAGTTTTATATCTATTAATTACTTTTTATTTTAGTGTATTTTTAGATTCATGTTGTCAGTCAGTTTCATATGATGATAATTAGTATATGATTTAGCTATGTTTAGCTAGATGCATTACAAGAATTTTATTTAGGGTTATAAAGTTATCTGAATATTAAAGATTTTGGCGTCAATCTACTATAAATATCGATCACAGATTGAAAAGTTGTCGTGATGAATTTTAATTTAAATTTTATGGTAAAGAAAAAAATTTATTATTATTTTATATATAACTATTATTATCTTCAAATCTCTCATTAATTCAAGATTTCTTTGTTGGATCTATTGTTTATATGACTTATATGTGGAAAATATATGTTGTGAGCTGTTTGACAAAGTTAAGCACAAATTAGGTGATCAATTAAAATTTTGTATTATTGGGTTTTAATGTCATTTATGTGTAGAGCCTCAATTACAATTTCTGCTTTAATGATGGGCTAAAACAGAAATTGCAGGAAATAATTCAAAGAACTATCTATATATTGGTTATGGTCCCTAGATCTAATGTATCACGTTCGCTATTCAAAATCATATTAATAGAATAAGAATTTGAGAGAAACAAAAGGAATCTAACGAAAAACGCTCAGATCTGGAAGATCAACTTATCGTTCTAAAATAATTCAAGACTATGCCTTCAGGTACAATTCCGTATTCGGCTACACATAAAGTTATCGGATCAAATGATTTTAACATATTTATGATTTTGGAATTATTCATGAACGTTGTTTCTACAACATTATTAACTAAAAATTTCCATCTAATTGTGTTGTTTGACAAGGAAAATTACATTTGGGGGTGGGCTATATATAAATTTAGTTTCTCTATATTTCTCTTTAGATCTAAAACCATATCGAATAAGTAATATCCAGGTCTTTGCATGTCAATTTAGTAATTTGAAAATTGTAATTACCCTTAATGATGGTTTTAATATTTGTCATTGTTAAAGCTGGATGTGTACTATTTTAAGCAGAGGGGGAATGGGGGGGTTCTGAAATAAATGTTGGATAATTAGATGACAAAGAACATAAAGAAAACAGTAATAAATTCAGAATCCATCACCAAACATCAATTCTGCAAGACGTGCAAAAGAAGCAAAGACCCAGTTGAGAACTGACAATTTCTCAGACTTTTATTATTTCTTTATTATATAATCAAAAAGCAAAACTTTATGCTTAGCTCTGAATACATTTAATTTTCTGGAATTTCCTGTTAGAAATTTATTTTTTTAAAGTTGAGGGTTTCTAATTACAATAAATTACAAATTTGAAATGCCCAAAAAAAAACTTATAGAGATACTTTTCGGGTTTAACCTTTCCTATAATTTCTTTTAAATCAAAACTTGAAGTTAGCTATGGAGTTTTTAGTTCATAGTTTGATTTATTATTTATTTAAATTGTTGTCTAAATAATTTAGACTTATGAAAAAAATTACTGTATCATTAGTCAGTGCAACTTGTTATTTTGTGCATGCAGGTGTCTTAGCCCCCACCAACATTTTTCTCTACGTTATTGAATTTGTTTCTTTAGGTTTGGATTTTTTTGGCACTAAGAATTCCTTCCCCACACCACCACCCCCTTCTCTCAGCTTTGTACTGGCGCCTTCATGAATATCTCTCCATTTTATGTATACAAATGGACGTAATACCACTAATAATTTTCACATCGGGATCCGAGAAAATAGTTCCTCTTAAAACATTACCGGTAACCTTTCATCTCGGCTCCGCAAGATCACCTCGGTGCTGGGGAACATTTCTATGTTTGAGCACGTCACCTCGGGGATAACGGACTAAGCACTTTTCGGCCAGTACACACCTAAACAGACACTCCGTGGGCACCACGATACACCTCGGGCTGTCCTTTCAGAGCACCTCAGGACCTCGAGGTGTGACGAGTCCGCACCAGTAACCTCAGGACAAGTAGTCTGGCCTTGATAGCGACCCCACACCAACAACTTGCCCCTCTTGTATAATTCACGATGAACTGACAAACAAGGTAGAACTCATCCCTACATGTAGATGGTAGGTGAAAGTACACGCCAAGCCTGCTAAGCCCACTCCAATTCATAATTGCCCAAATAGGTACATGCGACCACTTTGCTCGTCTATAAATACCCAGGTATTTTATCATTCTTAGACACATTCAGTATACTCATTCTCTGTATTATCTATCTACTCTCGGTCACTCGAGCTGACTTAAGCATCGGAGGACCTTCGTCGAGACAATTCCCCGATGCCCTTTGACCAAGTTTCTATGCTCGTAGGTCATTGTAGGAAAGACGTCCAGCTCACCTCCCGCCGACGACTCACCCGATATTCCGACCTGATTATCTGACGTGGTGGCAACTCATTGGCCTGACATATTTCGGTTACATATGGATGTTTGATTTTGCGTAATTGTTAAATGAACATTGAGTTTAACCTAATTTAACCTCAAAGATTAGTTAAATGGAGATAACTGTCACCTTCAGGAATAAAAAATTGGAGAGTGAGATTTGATTGACGTCAGCGGGTGGTGTATATGGAAATCGAACACATAACAACGAGAAACCCTCAATCCCAGTAAAATAAACCTTATAGGACCGAGCGTTTGCTACTTTTACCAAATACTATAGCTGGTGGTAACGGTGCATCTTCAATCTTTAAACCGTATAGCAACTCAAGCACTACGGTTCGATCGCTCTACCTAGTTGGTGCAACAATTCCCCTCCCAATAATTGCGCTCCCTGCAAAATCAATCGTGGGACCAAGCGTTTGCCGCTTTATCAAAAGTTATATAATTGGTGGTAAAGGTGCAACTCCAATCTTTTAAATCTTTTAAAAGTTATATACATTCTCGTTCACTTAATAAAAACTATGTGGGGGCAAAATCTAATGATCTTGGTAATTTAGATTATCAACGGTGAGCTTTAAATTGTATCTTTCATTTTTTTATAATCATAGTTTCTTACTCATCGTAGTGCTATATTGACACTGAACGCCAATGGTGCTATATCAGCACCATGTGAAAACCACGGTTACGAAATAAATTACAAAGATTGTAAACTAAAAAACTATAAATATAGAACTAAAAGTTTCCGACAAAATCATACATAGCCAAATGTAATTTTTCCCACAAAATCATATGAAATTTCAAATGGTATATTATTCTATTTTAATGCTGAATTAGCTCTCACTCATTTTTAACATATTTTTATAATATATAATTACATCGAAATCGAAAACGTATATGCTATATCCAGGAACTAGTAATCAGTGGAAAATGATCCAATCATGGTATCACATAATCAAGAACCAATAATATATTATTCATTCATCCATTGAAAATACAATGCAACACGTTTGCGCCGAAGGAATAATTAAAGCTGCGAGATCATAAGACCACGTATGGTGGTAAAGTTATTTGAAAAAGAAAAATAAAATATAACTAGTGACAATTTTAATTTGTTTCGATATTTTTCGACATATTGCCGATGTTGCGTGAGGGATGACGTCAAATTAACAAAGCCCATACGTAAATTTTTTGCTTAAAAAATGATCAAATAAAATAACGGAGATTGTATTGTTTCATCCTTTGCATATTTATAATTTCCTTATATATTTATTTATGATTTCATTCGCCTCTGGTATCAAACTTTAAGTTTAAAATTCTATTTGATTTTTTTTAAAAAAAAAATATTTCGAGCATGGGACAAGTTTGAATATATTGTTGTACTATGCATAGTGGTCACATGACTAGCGAAGAACAAAATGATAAAATAATGAGAAAGTTAAATATATTGTGTTGAGTTAAGCGTATGAGTGTGAACAGTATTGGATGAGTGACTTCCGGAACGTCAAGTTGCTAACGGTGTGCCGCTTAATCTGGTTGGTAAGATGAGCTATAAAAGTGTGACGTCAGATCTTTAACAGATAATATTATCTCTGCTGCGGATAGGAGCGACGATAGGGAGAGGGTAAGACTGATCTATAAGAGAAATAAGACATAATCAGCAGTTATACACGCATCTCGGAACTCATGGGTCTAACGGTACAACCCTGACGTACACAATAAGTGCACTCTGCGCTGTCATATTATAATGAAATAAAGTTGCACCTTATCTAAGGATATAACTTTTGACCTAGTGGTAAGTGCTTAATCCTAACATATTGAACTAAGAATAAAATTTAATAACTATGATACCAAATTTGCAAAGAATCAAACAATGAGGACCAAAATTTCAATTGAATTCTCCAATTATATATTATGATTCACAAGTTAAGGTTGCTCAAAATCATTAACCATTCAAATCATTTCTTCCAACATAATTTTCATAATATCTTGGTAATTATATACGCAAACATCAATTGTGGCATAACCCCTAACCCGATTATTTTGAATGCCAATTGGTGCTTTAATTAGGAAAAGGCTATGAACTTGAAAAAATGAAACTTTAGTTAGGAAAAAGGCCAAGAACTTGAAAAAATATTCATTCATGTATAGATTCTAGCTAGCTAGGTTGACTCGACTACAAGGGAATTGTATTGCATACTCTTGTTTATGGCAAAAAGGTTCTCTCGCATGATGTTACTAATCATGTTGCTAATGATTACCTCCATTAGTTTAATTTATCTTTCTATTTATTATGGAAATGACACCCAAGATTATGGGTTTTAGTATATAAAATCTTGCATTATTAAAAGAGCTAGGTACAATTTCTAGAAGACACCGAAAATTAAGATATATAATGGTGGACATATATTGAGCAAATGTGCTCAAAATAATAATTTGGAGTAATAAGTCTAAGTGAAAAACATGAAGATAAAACATGAAAATCAGAATATAAATTTGAGAGAATCAAATTCATCAACTGAAAATAGTTGTGGAATACTAAAAAGAAATTGAAAGGTTGGAACTCTAACATTTTATCTAAAAAAAATTAGCCACAATTTATGACGTCGGATGAGAAATTTTCGATTGGACAAGTCAAGTATGGCCCAATGTGTCAATTTAAGACGGATGATACTTCCGATTGGGCTACTCAACTATGGCCCAAATGTGTCAATTTAGGACGTGTGATATATATTTCGATTGGGCAAATCAAGTATGGCCCAAATGGGTCAATTTAAGACGGATGATATGTTTTTCGATTGGGCAAGGAAGTACGGCCCAAAAGTGTCAGTTTAAGACGGATGAAGTATCTATAAATGGTGGAATGTGTTACGATTTGTTACCGTCCCTGCCAACATCCCCACCTGTATGTATGGTACTATTACAAGGTATCATATATATAAGTACGGATGTTATACTCCCCAGGGGAGGATTATATTTCTCGGAATGTGTTTATATAAAAATAAATTACAACAATCTTTTAAATAAATGTCAAACTCCATATCTAACATAAACTATGATTATTTATTACTCGGGATGATCATGGAAAAGGTCGTCCTCTTCCAAGATTAGTCGAGCAAAATTCAGATATCTTATTACCCAAAACATTTTAAAAAAGAAAGTATAATCTTCAATCAATCCTTCAAAGTAGTGTGTTGATTTTCATCTCCACTCATTGTCATATATTACCTTCTATTTCAAAACAAAGATGTTTTAGAAATATAAATGAAATTATTGAACCTTGATATTGCTTGACAATTTTATAGAAAACAAATAAAATGCGCATTTTTCGGTGTAAAAAAATTATAATGTTAAAATTTACGGAAATAAAAGTTTTTCTCCACGGACTAATCCAATTTTCGGCAGTGGTCCATTGAGTTTTCAATTTTTTGTTCTAGTACAACTTTAATATTTGGCTGTTTTGGTATAATTGATAACGTGATATCGAATAGATTCAAATATCCAGTGACAGATCGTCATTTTCTGACAGATGATCCGGTGACACTTTATTACTCCGGTTAAATCAAACAAAAAAAAATCAAATTTAGTGCACCTCAACCAACATAGCTTTTAGGATCAAGCACTTACCATTAGATCATATGTGAACTATAGCTTATAGTCAAGATACAACTTTATTTCCTTATCATATGTCAGCGGATACTGCATTTATTGTGTGCGTTAGGATTTGGCTATTAGGTCATGAGTCCAAGTAGGTATATGTCTAACTGTCGGTGTCTTTCCCGGCCGTCGGTCCTATGACCTACCCCAGCAGAGATAGTAACACACGTTAAGATCTAACGTCACATTTTTTGCAGTCCACCTGGTTAACCAGATTAAGCGGCACAACGTCAGTAGGTTGACGTACGACCAGGGGCGAAACATCTAGTGATATATATATATATATATATATGCTATATCGAGTCATTTATATTTTTCAAATAAAAAAAAATTAAATCCAGCCCCTCTAGCACCGGCTGCCTGGTTTCGCCCCTCCGTACGACAACGTACCAGACACTCATCACAGTACTTCTCTTACTCATACACGCTTACTCGACAACGGTGAAATTCAATGAATGAAAATATATTTTCTTATATATAAAATATATTTTCAAATATTTTGGAAAGTTTCATGTGAAAATTGATTTTTTAAAAAAGAAAAACAATAGGACAATGTTGATATGGCCCAATGTCATGCGAAAAGAATTTAACAAATATTATTAATATTTGTTAAATTGTTGAACAATCCATATATATCTTTCAAAATAAATATAATATATAAACATGTAACTTAGCAAATTAATTAAGGATATGCATGTAAATTACGAATTAATATTTCAATGTTTTATTGATAAACTATAATCTTATATTTTTTATAGCTTAAAACACCAATGGACTATTTTAAATTGTTAGATATATATTTATATATATTGTTATGTTAACTAAATATGAAAAATATGTTAGGATCTAACGCTTACTATGTTAATAAATGGTATATGTAAAAAGTATAGTGTATTTATATGTAAAAAATTATAAATGATCATTATTTCTTGTTTATTTGTATAGTTCTTCATAATCTTATTAAATAGCCGTTATAGTTATTTTTGGTTATATTACACTTATATTAATACCTATAATCTTATTAATTTATAACATAATATTATATTTTTTCCACATTATAATATAACGAATTGGTATATTATAATTTTATATTTTTTATGATCTCAGTTAATAAATTTACATGATTGTCTTATATGACTATTGATAAATCTTTTTTAATAATAAAGTAATATTCCAATATAAATAGGAATTGTACAATAAAATAACCATTGATTAATATAAATAATACCTTTTAATGTATTTAGTGGGGGCATGAATAGGGAAATATGAATTTACTTTGAAATAACATTTCTTATAACTCTCATTCAAATTGAGTGTAGACTCATATTGTATTTATTAATTAAACTAGTTTTAATAAATAAATTTTAAATCATATATTTTAAAAATAATAATCGCAATAAAAAAGTATATCATTAGAAATAAATTACATTTATTCGTTTTAAATTAAAATAAGTAAATATCGAAATGAATTGGTAAAATGATTAAAAATGAATGAGAAGAAGTAAATGAATTATGATATCAAAGCATTTGATTTGTTTATTTTTAATAGATAAAGAAAATTAAATATTTATTCAATATGTATTAGGATCGGATCAGATCGCGCACACACACATTTTAGATAGAAAAGGTCATGCACGATCTGATCGATGATAGCGGAGTTGCAATAACTCTCGGTTCTTGAAAGATTTTGAACACGAGAGTACATCGGGTCTGGTCTAATAAAACCATGCGGAAGTAACCCGAAAGATATCCTGAAAATTGAAATATGATTACATAGTTTGGAAAATATGTATGCAGTAAAGCTGTAAATTAGTGCGTTGTAATTTGTTTATGGAAGTTCGAAGCCACCGCTTCTACGTTTTCCCTTCTTCCAAGCTGGAAGTCTTTCACTAGAATTTTCATTTATACAGACTTATACAACCCCACTCAGCTGGGACTTACTCCATGCACAAACTGAACTTCTAGACTTCAATCTGTTCTCAAATCTATGTGCACTTGTTCATCGTCTCTGTACGAAGACTATATTGAATTGATTTGATTTACATTCACTCTAATCTGTTTCTCTCAGCTTTCATATTGTGAGCGAGTGTGTGTGTGTGTGTAAGAGAGAGAGGGGACTAATCTATTTTAACTCAACTCTCATATGTGTTGCCTCACACATTGTCGCCTTCTTCATGATCTTCAAATTCAGCATGACGACATCTGCTGGTGTATGCACAGCTTGATATTTCGTTCTAGTTCGAACTTGTACTATGTGCACACACAGAGCATCACGCTATTGCACTCTCTCTTCAACCACATTCTTTGTCTTTAGTTCAGCTGGTATATATAGCCTCCGTACAAATGTTACCGTTGGATACATGTTCCTAGCCGTTGAAAAGCTTTTGTAAAGTTTCTGACTCTTGTACTTGTCGTCATTTCATCGTACAAGATTATGTGAGACTATTTATTATTTTTGTACTGTCTGCTGAACTGATGTAGACATATCAGAGAAAATCAATTTGAACTACTTTAATTCAATATTCGAGTAACGCTTGTTCAAAGCTTTGCCCGTCTCAGCTGGAAGTGCTTATCTGATATGGACTCCACTTTGATCTGTTCTTCAATCAATCTCTTCTCTTCTTATGTGAACTGATCTGTTGCGAAACTTCAATCTGATCTACACACGGAACTACACTGTTCTTGTTCGACTGCTCTTCATCTCTGTTCGTCTGTTCTGCTCTTGCTCTTCTCTGATCCAATCTTATCTACTATAAGCGGATCTCAACTGTTATTATCTGAATTCTTCTCTGTGCTTCAACTGATCTGAACTAATTCTGTTCTGAGCTGATTCTACTGTGCACTTCAACTGATCTGAACTAATTATACTCTGAGTTGTTGTTCACTTCTCAGCTGATCTGAACTGCTCTTTTCGACTCTGAACTGCTCTTCTCGACTCTGAACTGATCTGCATTTCTTCTTAACTGAGATAAACTCTTCTTATATTGTATTGGTTTTTCAGCTCTCAACTCGACTCTGATCTGATCCAGCTCTCGGTCTGCGTACTCAATAAAAACTGTTAGAACCTAAGTAACAAATCTTATGTTAATCAAAATTAAAGTCTAATCTGTTTCATAGATCCAACAATATGAGATAAGAGAATTATAATAATATTTTTATATAAAATATATGATTACAGAAATACAGTTAATATAATAAATCAGATGACTACATTCGTATAGAGTTATAAAAATGATATAAAATAATGATTAATAAGATAATATTGTTAAATATAATAATAAAAAGAGAAATTTATCATATTATATCCTCTTTGATATGTTTACCTAAAATACATGATTTAACCTTAAATGAATAATTTTAAACTATACTATTTGTATATATATTTAATACAAAAGTTTGAGGAAAAATGTATTTAATAAAAGTTTCATTTTTATTAAGATTTTTTGTGTTAGATAAAATATGTCTCAGAAGCATATTAATTTTTAAAAGAATAGGAACTATCTGATAACAGATGATGGATTTAAGAAGTATGGGTTTCTGCATGCAATTGTTCATGCTTGAAACATCTGTCATCCCAGGAAGCCACACGTCAATTCCTGAGCCCCTTCAAATACTCACTTTCACCATATCACCACCGTCAGAACCACCGTCCATGGCGGAGCAGCAGCAGCAGAGCCAACACCCCACCGACAGCATAACAGACTACTTCCAAGAAAAGGGTCCCTCCGCCTCCCAAGTCCTCGCCGTAATCACTCTCTTCCCAATCGGCGCCGTCCTCTTCTGCCTAGCCGGAATCACTCTCGCCGCCACCCTCCTCGGGCTCGCCGTCGCCACCCCTCTCTTCCTCCTCCTCAGCCCCATCCTACTCCCCGCCATCCTCACCATAGCCTTTTCTGTGGTGGGCTTCCTGACCTCCGGAGCATTCGGGATCACCGCGCTTTCCTCGGTCACATGGCTGATAAACTACTTCCGGAGTATGAGGGGCGGCTTGCCGGAGCATTTGGCTCCCGCTAGGCGGCGCGTGCAGTAAACAGTCGAGATCCCCGGCCAGAAAACCCAAAGTGTTTGAAGATCTCGAATTAATGTTTTAGTTAAAGTTTCAATATGTCCAATGTGTGGGTTTTAACTTACAAGTACAGCACTTTGCAACTCTTTCAGAGGATCCTAAACCTTAAGATGGTCGACAAATAAAGAGCTAGTAAATTTGATTTGATTCGTATTATGTTTTAGTGATTTTAATCATTATTGTGATTTTAAGATTATAGTAATTGGTAGTCTCTGATGTGAAAAGATGTAGACATCTAGAACATACGTATACTTGCACAAGATACAAGACAATAGCATAAGGTAGCAAAGGTGATAGCCAGCATAAAAAGATAGCAAAGTTAGTATTGGATCATTCCTAGATTCAAATACTATAGTTGAATGCTAGTTATACAGTCCAAGAATTTTGCCATTTTTTCGAAAACCCTTGTGAAAAATTAAGATCTAGGCCGAAAATTTCAGCTCATATTGCACAACTTCGATCAAGTTTCCAGCATATATAGAAAGTGCTATGAGGAACTAATGGTAGATAATCTATGTACAAGATTTTCAAATACATGATGACGCGGTAAAACGCTTATTCTTGTATACTTTGGGCTGTCTCCAAAGTAGTTCCCACCTTTGCTTATTATCTTATGCTTACGTAGAAATCTCTCACAGTCATCTATCTCACCTTCGCACTTCAACCAAGCAAAAGCTGCCAACAAGAAAAAACCTCGCAATTATCATGTCACATAGATGTTAGAATTTTAGATTGGCCACTATAATATTTTAGAATTTTTTTCTTAGTTTTGTTAACAGAGAATTTGTCTTCGATCTCTGGAAAAAGCAAAAAGCAGTTCCTTCCACAGGTTATAATAGAAAGTAGACTAAAGGGATGCTCATAAAAAGTATCTAAGTACGATTATACGACGAATTATATATAACATTTATTATTTATCCGAACTATTTCTTTTGCCACCTATTTTAACAATTTTAGCTATTAGTTATGTAACTTGAAACTTGTTTGTTTTAATTTTTTAATTTCGATTATGTTATATTATATTAGTCAAGCCGAATCATAGAAGATTTCTCCTAACGAGTCTCTCTGAGTAGTCTATCAAAGCACAACGAGAATGGCTCTGACTATGCGCACAACTAGAATGGCTATGACTACGCATCCAGTGACGGATCACCTGTGAAAGTTTGGTAATAGGACCAAAAATAGGGAAAAATAAACATGCGTTTATAAATTTTTTCGAGATTTTGTTATTTTATAGCCACAAACACGATGAAGTTAGTAAAAGGACCAAAAATAGAGAAAATAACATATAAAGCACAGGACGAAAATGAAATTAGTGAAAAACGGAAAAGAAAGAAATGCTGGTTAAATAACTACAAATGCAAATTCAATGTTAATATGACCAAAAGTGGAAAATGTGGACATAATTTTCCCAAATTTTATTCAAGCATTAGTATAGATTAGAAAATTTTTACCAGGTTGTGTGGCAAAAGTCCGGCGGCTGAAGGAGCATTCGCCGGAGGGAAACTGAGGCAGGCTAAAGATGTTTCCTTGGTTCACTGCATTGCTAAGTATTTTCCATCTATGGGCCATGAGGTTGAAGCTATGTTCGAAGAAGGAATTGCTTTCCTCCGACTTGGTGCTGCCTCTGTTGTTTTCGTGTGAATCCGCCACTGCTTGTAAGATCTTCGCCCCTCGAACTTGTGACTCTTTCGACGCCCCTATGGTGTTTATAACCATGAACTCCGTCATTTTCTTCGCGATTTCCTCGTCTTTAATGAGTGCCCAGCTGCAACATTGTTCAGAGGATAATGAATCCACTGCTAATGCCTCATTCAAATATTGAACAAAATCCACATGAGGCTTGCAACCCACCTATCGGCTATCATTTTCGGATTATGTTTTAACTCCACCCCAAAGATCAGCTCAGGGGAGGATTGCACTGGTCCATATATACAAATCCCGACATCTAACAATCTCAAACCATGATCGATAATTTTGATTCCCATCTAGATTCACAACTTACTAAACTTCCATTTATGTTTGATATGATGCTGAAATATGGTGCTTACCCGAGGCGAGTACCAGCATGGCCGGTGCATTTTGAAACCGTAAACAGCATGATATCGTGATCCGCAGGAGATGAGATTGAAGTATACTGTGGCCAGTAGTAAGCTAAGTCATGTATCAGTATTCCAGCTTGTTTGTTTTTCACCACAGCTTCTCTTAATGATCCATCCGGGTTGTTTGGAGATGTTACGATTTCGATATACGGCTTGTTTCCTTTGAATTTGTGAGCATTTCCACCCCACTCGTAGAGTCCCGATTTCAGATAATTAGCAAAGGATGGGTATGCCTGCAAAGTTTTTGTAGACTTGACATGAAAGCTGGATGGCTATATTGGAAGATCTATTATTTTTCAAGTAGCAAAGGAGAATCATCTGACAAGATTGAGAGAGTCCAGTGATTATAGGAATACTTGAGCGTAGCAGATTGCAACTTAATGCAATCTTCAAAATTTTATGAACAACCTAAGCATAAGTCACTTTTGAATCATTCATGTAGTCACACAATGTCGAAACGACAACCCTCACCACGGCTTATTCTGGCTGAACTTCAGTCATATTCAAGTATTTTATACATACTTGCATCTTAGAGCCAGCCTACAACATGAACACATGATACATTTCTCTGCATTGATCTGATCCTCATGTTACGACTGCGTCGGTCTAAAACGAGGGCACCAAAACAGACCACAAGCATTAGAGGAGATTTCAAATCCAAAAAACTAGCCTATCAATTAAGAAATCCTTTACTCTTATAATCAAGCAGAGTTCCAATTTTTTTGGAGTCGACGAACAAGTTTTAAGCGTTTAAGAAAATGCAAACAACCTGTTTTCATGAAACAAGAATGACTATTACTGAAAAAAATGTTATGAAGCTGAAACTCACTGAGTAATATGGTGCAGCGGACACGACAGATACCGGCTCGGAAGAATTGGCCGGGGAGGTGGCGTAAAACAGAGCTTGGATAAGCTGAGTCGAACCCGTACCAACAACGATGGACCGGCCTTGAGTCACAGCATTGCCTACCAATTTGTGCAGCCTAACAATTGCATCCGCTAATTCGGACTCTAAAAAGAAGCAAATGTTTTTAACATCAGAGAAATAGCTTATGAATCTCCAGCCGGGGATCACAACCGTTGTCTTGTCCCCCATCTGTTTCCAATACTTCTCATACATCGTTGGATCACCTCTGCATGTATAGGCGTGAATATACATTGGCATCAGAATAGCCATTTAGTGCAACATTAAACCCATACACAAATTCAATCATCTAATCTTTAAGTAGGTTATTGAGATGCCCTTTCGGGCAGTATCCAATGGTTAGTATCTCAACACAACATAAGATTATAGTTAACTTTGTTGTGCTCACATGGAGAAACACGAGTAATTACACTTTTAAACTCTACTTTTTAAGTGGGCTGTTGTCTGGACTTCAATTCAAGAACCACAAACTCGAATATATATCTAAAAGTCATCGTAGAAGTTGGCCTATAGAAACATGTTTGTCCTCTAATTAGTTGGCTAGAAATTGGCTTCCCTTCTCGTATTTTGTTCGAACAAAGCTCATATTGCTGTCAGAAATGTCTGCTGCATTCATTGCTTCGGTAAAAATTTGACTAAAGAACAGTGTATCCTTATCAATATAGTCTGAGCTTCATATTACACTCAAAACAACGTAAGAGAGTGTCTCGAATACAGTACTTACAGATCAAGATCGATGACTTCATCATCCAAAGCTGATGATCTATCTTCAAGAACAGCCTTTTCAACATAATGGGCATCTCTTTTAGCAACCCGACATGAATTCTTGCACTCATTTTCATTGCCCAAATAATCCTCTGCCTGCCTGTGCTTCCCAATACTGTAGTCTCTGTATACAAACCCCAGGTTCAAGGCCAGAGATACCACCAAAAGGTGCCCCATAATCCTCGCCTTCAACTCCATTAATGATATTCAAAGGAAAAAATTCAACTTCTTGCGAGAGCCCTTTTATTTATGAGTGTGAAAATATTTTCAAAACAACGTTAAAGATTCAGAAGGAATAAATTCACAGGAGAGAGAGCATGATGACACTGAAAAAATGGCAGCATGCATAGTACACTTGTGTACGTCTTTTTGGGCCTATTCATGTGTGCTCTACAGGCCACATATTCTCCAACCCAATCATATTGCTATCTTCGTGTGGGATGAGATCTTAACTTTGTGACTGAAATCTTGTTTCTTACATATAAATCCAGAGACTTAAATCATCACTCAAGTGATAATGATGTAGCCAATAAATTATTTACTCTGATAAGATTCCTCAAAAATAAAAAATGGTTGTTTTGGAAAGAAAACAAGAATGGTTCATTAGTAATATGAGAGGTTGCTATCCTCGCAAAAATATAGAATTCGATATTTATTGATTTGGTCCGTTCATTTGACATCTCGCAGAAATGATGTGATTATAAATTTCAATAATAGAATTAATATGCCATTTCTAAGGTTTTGTAATGACTTTTTGAATGCTAATTAAATTTGATTTTTTTATTAACCTAATTACGTCATATTCTCTACAGTTAGCACTACCAGTGTGTGAAAAAAATCTGAAATCGAAAATCGAAATGAACCAAATCGGAATCGTCAAGTTTGGTTAAAACCGAACTACTACTATATAGGGCTCCGTATGGACACGTTTTATAAAAACATTTTTAGTGTTTTTAAAGTTAAAAAACTTAAAGTATATATTTGGACAAGATTTTATAAAATATTTTTAAAAAATTAATTTTGAAATATATTTTTTAAAAAACAAATATAAGATGTTTTATAATATTTTTAGCATACAAACCTCGCTACCTATTTATATGCCTATTTAAAACCGGGCAACTTTCATGGGCCTTAAAAATTAGGGGAAAATAGCAATTATGACGTCATAAGGCCATCTCCAACCATTACTCTACTATGTGGAGTGCTCTATCTCTAAATATACAGATAAGACTTAAGTTTATCTCCAACCAGGTGTCTATATTCTACTCTACAAAAGAATATTACAAGAATATTCCTTCTTTTTCCTTTTTCATTTATATTTTTATTTCAATTATGTTGTATAAAAATAATATTATTTGCTAATTATTTTTATAGTATATGCTTATACATACATACTAATTAAAATAATATTTAGCAAACGAATTAAATGCATAAAATAATGATAAAATTTTTAATTAAGAGATAAAAAACGGACATTCAATTAATGAAACAACATGCAAATTACAAAATGACAGTCACTTAATCATCCGAACTAGTGTATCTCTCCCACAAATGATCAATTAATGCATTTTGAAGAGCGATATGAGCCTCTTTATCCTTAATTTGTCTATGACGAGCGAGAAATTCTTGAAATCGAATATCTTCATGCGTCTCAAGTGGTATGTCAGGTTCGGGCGCTTCCATCGCCTCTCGGATTGGTGCACTAAGATCACGCTCATCCTCAATTATCATGTTGTGCATTATTACGCATGCAGTCATTATATCTGTCAAATCATTTTTGTTCCAATATCGTGCTGGATTTGCTACAATTGCAAATCGCGATTGAAGAACTCCAAATGCACGTTCCACGTCTTTCCTGCATGATTCCTGTCTTTTTGCAAAATATTGTTTTTTTGGTCCACGTGGATCACAGATAGTTTGAACAGGAGTTGACCACTTTGGATATATACCATCAGCTAAATAATATCCCATATTATAGTCTTTTCCTTGAATGGTATAATTTGCAGGTGGAGCAATACCTTTAACGAGATTGGAGAAAAGATGAGACGACTCCAACACATTAATATCATTGTTGGAGCCTGGCATTCCAAAATATGCATGCCATATCCAAAGATCGTAATCAGCTACCGCTTCAAAAATAATAGAAGGGTCTCCACTGCGGCCTGCAAATTGTCCGGCCCATCCGGTTGGACAATTTTTCCACTCCCAATGCATGCAATCAAGACTACCTAACTTGCCTGGAAAGCTGCGCTCCTCACCAATATAAAGTAACCTTGCAATATCATCAGGAGTCGGAGATCGGAGATACCGTTCAGCAAATATCTCCATGACAGCACGACAAAACCTCTTGAGGCACTCGATTGCAGTGGACTCTCCTATTTTGATATAATCATCTTGTGCATCTGCTGGCATAGAAGACGCCAGAATACGCATTGCAGCGGTAATTTTTTGTAAGGTAGATAAGCCGAGCTTGCCAGTAGCATCGCGACGTTGCACGAAATAATTATCGTGGATTCTAACAGCATTGGCAATACGCAGAAGTAGATTTCGAGACATTCGATATCGCCGACGGAACATTTTTTCTTTGTACGTTGGATTGTCAGAGAAATAATATTTGTAGAGCAACCGACCTGCCGTTTCACGATCACAATGGATTATTTCGTGACCATGGACCGACCCTCCACGAACAGCTTCGCTATTTGTTTGGTGAATATATTGAGCAAGGATAATATTATTATTACTGATATGTTGAGCTATCACATAGTGTTCTTTATGTGCAACATCAACTTCATTCATCAATTCTTCAAATTCCTCTTTAGAGGAGTTTGTTGGATATGTATAAGAATGACTAGTGAAATTGGAACTCATGTTTGAAGGGATATTGAAAAATTGAGCCACATTTGTTTCTTAAATAATATTCATATCAGATAGGATAAGATAGCCAAAATCTATCCTACTAAATCTGGGCCATTAATGGGGATTCCTTTTCATCTACAATCGTTGGATTTGATTCTACTTTTAAAGATATGATAAGATAACCAAAAATCTATCTTATTTAATCCGGGCCATTCATCACGATTTTTTTCATCTATAACCATTCGATTTATCTACTTTCTCAGATATGATATGATAACCAAGAATCTATTCAAAGTATTGTTTCAAGAAAGCTGAATGCTACTGCAATGATCCTTTCCCCGTTGGAAAGCTAGTCTTCATAAATACAATTCAGGCATATGGACAACATGAGGATACAAACAAAAACATGTGACCTTTGTTTTGTCTTTCTCATATAAAATTTCATAAAAAAATGATTATATACACCACTGCAGGTCACATGAATTATATAAGTTTGAAAATCAGATGAAGTTTTGAAATGGCAACAAATACATCATCATCTCATCAGATTGTATCTAATTTATTAGAATGGATAAGATAACAGAAAATATCTCCTATTACATCTGGACCATTCATCTCGATTTCTTTTCGTTCTCATTCGTTGGGTTGGATCTTCCACATCAAATAGGATTTGTAACCTACCTGGAGTTTATCTTTCATGTTCTTCTATAAATAACATATCCCTATCACCTAGCAATTCATCCCACAATCGACTCCTTATTGTCTGTCATTCTCTTTTAAGCTCAACTACTTGCCAATGGCTAAAGCCAATCCCCGAAATACAAATTTTACCCGTGATGAAGATATACATCTAGCTCATGTTTACCTTGATATTTCCCAAGATCCCATTGTAGGTATTAACCAGTCGAGAGATAGATTATGGGATCATGTTACTAGTTCCTATAATAGTTCAAAACCAAAAGCTCGATGCCGGATCGTACTGCCAAATCAGTGCGATGTCGTTGGACAGTCATCAAGAGTGAAATGAGAAAATTCAAGGGGTGTGTGCGGCAAATTGAAAATCGGAATCCAAGTGGCGCTTCGGAACAGGATATTGTTTGTGTTTATTTTTAGCTATTTTTATTCATCTTTTATGTATTGTCGTTTATTTCTAATTATATGTATATAATTATGCAGATGCATCAAGCTAGGGAATTGATGGCGCAAGACAAAAGTTTCAAGAAAGGATTTAAGATGGATATTGTTTGGCCCCTGCTCAAAGATCTTGATTTTGATTCTAAAGCCCCAACGCCAGAAAGTGATATTTTCCATTCAGCAGGTAGCCCCCAATCAGGAACTCCAACATCGGCATCTCCTGGATTGTCTTCTTTTTCTATCAATCTAAGTGACGATACCACACCAACACGGCCTGACGGCGTAAAAAAATAAAAAAAGAAGAGGATAAATAACGAAGACACCTCTGCATTTTTTGACTTGGTGAAGGAAGAAAATCGGCAGCTTAGGGAAGCAACGGAAAAAAGTTCAATGTGCAGATGAGAAAATTAGAGTTGGCTGAAATGCAAGAAGAAAACAAAATTATCTTCATGGATTTGAACTCGATTTCCGATCCTACCAAACGTGAGTTCTTACGAGCTGAACAAGCAAGGCTTATGCAGAAAAGAAATCCACATGGACCAGATCAAGTAATACTTCGAATACATTTGGAGATTATTTTCCAGATATTGGAGGTTGCGGAAATGATTTGCCCCCATACTAAAAAAGTATTAGTTGTTGATTTGCATTTAATTTTAATGTTGGATTCTATGTTGTTTTCATTCAAGTTGTGTTTTTAATGTTATGTATTTTTCATAATTTATGTTATGTAATTTAGTATTTGTATTAATAATGACGTCTTATTTTGCTCGTCTTATTTTCATAATTTATGTTACGTATAAAATATATGTACAATATGATGTTGATATTAAGATAACAAAAGGAGATAAATTAAGAAAATAATATGATAATACAAAAAGTAAAACATAAAGAATAAAAAAACAAAAAAGAAAGTAACAAAAGAATAGAGCAAAGATTGCAGGGCTCTATTTGGAGAGCACTCAATTGGGTGCTCCAAAATTTTCTTCATTTTTAGATCACCATTGGAGCATCATTTTTCTTTAAAAATCAAGAATTCTTCAAATAACCAACACGGTTGGAGATGGCCTAAAAATGGTCACCGACTGCGTTCCTGAGGTCTATAAGGTCATCTCCAACTCATAACTCTATTTTGGTATAATTTCTGCACTAAAATAGTGCAGTTTCTGCACTAAATACATATACATCTCCAATCCACTTACTTCAAATCTTATACCAAAAGGTATATTCTCATAATATTTCATCAATTCCTATATATTAATGTTTTTTAAATAGTGTAACAATATAATTATTATTAATATTTTAATTATTATTTTAATAATAAATTATAATAATTTGATATAAATTAAGAAAGGTAATTAAATATTAAAATAAATCAATACTTTCAATATATAAAATTTAATTATATATTGTGATTTTGGAGAAATTTGATCTAATTGATTTATTATTTTATTAATTAATTAAATATGTTTAATCAATAGAAACATTAGTTTCATTTAAATATTAATTTATGTATATATAATAAAAAAATTTAACTAAATTATTTATTAATTTTGATTTTTATAATTATTTTATATAAATCTATTTTTTTCATTAATTATTTAGTAAGTAGAAAAGAGAAAAAGAAAAGATAGAGCTCGTTTCGGTGCTGGAGATGGTCTGAGAATCCCTTCTCACTTTGTGTAATTTTCTTTTCCGTTTTGGATTTCGAGCTTCTCTGTATTTCCGATTGAGTCGTGGATTTGAGCTGAAATTATAGTTTTTCTTTTACTGGAAACCTGGTTGGATGTTCTATTTTTCGTTACCCTGTTACTGTGTTGGGGGAAGGTTCGAGTTGAAGCTAAAGAGAAGTTGGTTAATTTGATTTTAAGTTTCAAGTTTACCTATGGAGTATGCTGAATACCATTGATTGTGGATCGAGGATCTAGTGGATTCAATTACATGTCGAATATATTTCGTCAAGTATGGTAAATATATCGGAGATAGCTGAGCATTGGATGAGATAAACTTTGGTTGAAAGCCATCTTGATTGCTATTTCTCATGTCAAATAGTCATTCATTTTGCCTCTTGGGGAAAACACTGTTTTTTGGTCGCTATTCTTTCTACTTGAATGCTTTTAGTTCTTAAACATTTTGGTTCGAAATTGCAGGAAACTTGTGTTTTCGTACGAAATGGGCACAAATGTGTTTGATTTTTCAGTCATATAGATTCTTTGTCATAATGATCTTTGAATGGTAGGAAAAAAGAATAATGATCTTTGGATTATCATGTTAAGTAATTATATATGAGAGCAGAATCATGTGTTCCCAATATGTATCCCTTTTCATCAACTTCAACCACAAAATCAACGGTGATGACTCTTTGGTTGTCTTGTATAATATAGGTACCAAAACTGATGTATTTGAGCTTAAAAGTATGTTAACTAAACTAGTTTTGTGACAATGGTCTTTAATTTTCTTTCTCAATTTGTCCAGCCAAAAAGAAAAATGATATAGTAATCTTAATGGACTCTGCTGATATTGTTGGCATGGATGGCATTGGTCCTTAATTTTTGTATCAGTACGTGGATTGGTATCATGATATAAACTAAAAGTTGGTGACATAAGAATCCAGTTCCTGCTGAATTGCTGGATGATAAACTGATACAAATTCCTTTTAATGTGAAAGGATTTACTTTCGTTTGATCGTGTGTATATAGCCCTCAGCCACCCAAATCCAGCTGCATGATAAAATATTATTTGTTCTGCTTACTTTAGTTTTGATGATGCATACTCACATACACCACTTTTTTAATTTTTTCTCAGTTTCTGATTAATGACAATACTGAAGTTGCTTCGTTTTATACAGATGAAGTGCGATGGTGGAGTGGGACAAATGAGTACTTCTAATGAACTTGAAGTTTCTGATAAGAGAACATTATGGGGTTGGTTCTTTCTTATAATTGGCTCGTTCTCGTCTTTGGGTTTTTTCTACGCTGCTGTGATATCTAAACTTTTGCCTTCATCCAGCAATGCTGTGATCTCTGCCATACAAAATGACTGGTATATTTCTGTCATTTGTATCCAAGTTCAAGCTAGTGTTGGTAGTCTATCTAGTCTCATGTTCGATGTTACATTTATATGTAAATTCTTACACTTCAATCACTGTAACTTCTGAGAATATGTTGTGTGGAGTCGTGGGCACTGTGAAATATGATATGAAAGGAGATTCAAAGTGAAAATCTAAGCTTGTTAACATTTTGCCTGGACTAATAGTATGCCGCTCATGAAGCTATTCTTCTTGTTCCTTGAGCGAAACTTCTGTTTGAATGTGTACTTGGTATTTTCTGCATGTATATTCTGTGTTTTAATCGTAAGTTTGATTCGATATACAGATGTGTATTCAAATTGAAAACAAACCAGTGTAGCGTAAAGATGATCGAATTTGAAAAAAAAAAAAAACCGAGGATGAACAAACTTTTGTGATTATGCAGGTACTATTGCTTCTTGGTCCCATTGACGCTTCCAATACTTTTTGTTGCTGTGTATTTCCATTGGCTGAGCATGAAGTTATTCAAGCATGCTTAATCCCTACTTTTACGAGGCGTCGAGTATCAGCACACGGGGCATTGCAACAATTTCAGCTCGTGGTCGTCGAGTATCAGCACACAGGGCATTGCCACGATTTTTCAGCTCTTGGTCAATTATATCACATTTCTTCGTTGTATGGTGTATTCAGATACCTCTTGTGGTCTGAGTCTGGGAAAAATCATATGGGACTCTTGCAACTGGAAAATATCTAGGTTGTTTCTGACACTAGTTGGTGTGTTGTGTTAAGACTCTCATTCCGGAGCTTGTTATCAATTTATAATTGCAACATACTCTAATTAAAGAAACTTTGAACATGAACGAGAACCCAAGAATAACTCAACGTAATTCTTAGTTTCTGTCCTATTAATTGCTCTACTGTTTCTCTAAACATAAATAAAATTGTACAGTTCTCGACAGAGGCCACACCTCTCAATAGCTCTCGGTACCAAAAAATGATACCAACCTAATGTCATTCTCACGAATAGTTTGAAAATTTAGCTTTCAATCACGGTATCGATCGGAGCAGGCACTCCTCCATCGGAAATTGGCTCCTCTATGATGCTGTTATTTTCAGGCTTTAATCTTCGGATTTCATCGTCCTTCTGTTCTAGTTTCTCTTGCAAAATAACCACCTGTAAACATTGAGATTAAAATGCAACTCGAAATCAAGATAATATAAAGTATGATACCTACTGGTATTTCTAAGATGAGCTTTTAACTGATATTTCCATATGATTTAAGTGCAATTTTGCAGGAGATCTCAGAAAAGCAGGTGTACTTCACAATACACATTGCAAATGAAGATGCAAACTGACAGAAACAATGGAATACCAATTCATTTGATCTTTCCAAATCACCGGTCAGTTGTTCCACTTGCTTAAAAAATCCTGTACGAGGCCAAAACAGTAGATGGGAATGAACCAATGATTCTTGAACCACAGAAAATTAAAGGTGTAAACTCGCGCCATAAAATATGAGATAATCTCAAAAACAGTCCTCTTATACCCTATTTTTGCTCAATAGATAAAAAAAAATGCATATGTATAAATTTTCAGAAGAAAAGCTATAGCATTAGATAATTGTCTCAAATCCCAGCATACTAACACTAGAACAATTATGCCGCATTACAAATAAATTTTGAAGAATCGTGAAAAACAGACCTTCAAATTGACTCCTGAGTTCGGAATTTTGAGATCTTTGCAGAGCAAGTTTCATAGATAGCTCGTGAATCTTCAAGAAAGAACACCGAGATGTTAACATTCTCATTTATACAAAGTGGGATGCATGTTTCAGGATAGAATCCACTACGACCAACTGTACTAAAGATATATAAACGCCTCTAGCTAACCTTCTAGTGTGTAAATTTTTAACTGAAATACAGTAAATTATAGCCTAGCTAAAACAGATTTTTACCTTCCCTTCGTTCGCTTGGTTACCAATCTCCTCATTCTCTTCCTGCAGAGTCCTGCACTTTGCCATTAACATCTTTCCCATTTTACTTTGTGGGGTGAAACTGACAGCAGCTATATTATCCTGCAATTCCTTAACCTTCTTATCTTTCTCTTCAACCAAATTCTGACAAGATAGTTCAGGCAAAAATCAGCGTTAGTTGCAATTATAAAGCGCAATGGAACTGCATGAGTTCAGCACGTGAAGAACAGAAAAAAAACAAAAAAAATAGTAAACAAAAAGAAACATACAAAAAGCAGAGCTAAAACTCAGTCAGAAATTATATCTATAGATTCAGAAGAACTTCTGAATTGTCCGGAATGATCCACGAAAAGCAACCATAAAATACAGAGGTTCAATGTTAAGATATTCTGAGAGATACTGCACCAGAATCGATTTTGCAGTGGAAGTTATTAAAATTTGAACAGACGAAGCAAAAACATGGTTTTTCTCTCACCTTTCAACAATGAAATCATCACACCAATAATTGTGACAATATGGCAGGTATCAAAGGAAAAGGCAAGATATAGACAAACAGTTCCGTCAGGCAATTAAATTACATGTGTAAGCAGTAATCATTAAACTCACAATTGTCTTGATTATGAGTGCAAAAGCAAGTACCTTCAGTCGTATGAACTCTTCATGGATTGCTGGATCAAGCAATAATCTCCTCGCCTGTTCAGCATATCACCGAAACAGTTCAAAAATAAACAGCAGAGAACAAGAGGACTCATCCAGCATGAAATACCAGCAATCTTGATTTTTTGTGCTTCCCTTTTGAAAATACCAGCAAAGCTAGGAAAGTAACTTGCTACAGTTTGAAATCACATGGCCTTATACAATTTTCCGTTTCTTTTCATCTGGGAAATTATCCCCTGAGGTTTGTACCTACTACAGCCCTATTGAAAGGTTCGACAAATAATGAAAGTAACAGGAAAATCATGCCGTAAAATCCATCATTTTCAAAATGCACCTGCATGGAAGCTGGTTTCAGCTGAGCTCTCAAATCTCGAACAGCAGACTGTGGCAAAGTTAGAAAGAGAGTAAAGAAATGGAAAAGAACAAACATGCATGAAAACTCAATATTAACTGGCAAATTTAGCAACTTCAAAAAGGCCATAGAAAGACGAAGAAGAAACATGCTCTATTAAGTGTTCTGGACATGAATTTAACAATCTTAAATAATCCCATGAAAGCAAACTAATTGATCAGACATCCCAACCACAAGAGTTACCAGCTTTAGCTAGCATTATTTCCGTAAAATTTGCCCCACATCTCTTCACACGCACTGAGAGACAAATCTCTTTAGCAATGCTCGTGTGAGACAATTTGTAACAAACCCTTCTTAAGAAAATAGGTAAATTAATAGTATAACAACGAAAACGGTACTACCACTGTTGAGAAGCAAGAAATGGGCCACTGTCAACGGAGAAACAAAAAGAAATAAAAAGCATTGAAGAAAAACAGGAAAAGTTACTCTATCACATGGAAATAGTGTCTGACATCATTCAACACGTAACCAAGGCTTCAACATCGTCTGACCAAAATTCCAAGACAAAAGGAATGACTGTCATGGCATGATTTCCATTTCCCAAGACAGAAAAACAGAAGACTTACATCAGCAAGCCATTTAACTTTCATGCAGATATCTACTAGTGCTCTGAAATGATAAAACCTATTCATCTTTCCTCAACCTGAACTGAATATCCTATCTTTCCAGAAAATTAACAAGAACAAGCATGCCTTTTGCATTACCATATCAACATATTAGAGAAACGTGAAATGCGCGTGTAGCCAATAGTTGATGATAACAAGAATAAGCTTGCATTTTCATTAGCAGTATATCAGCACTTACTTACCTTCAACTCAGCTATCTCCTGCTCCCGTTTGGCAAATGTCACGATAAAGGCAGCTTCTTTTTTCTTTGCCTTTTCAAGCTAGAGACAAAAGGATTCAGGAAAAAAATGAATCTCATCATCAATGGCAAAAAAATTCAAGGAACAAAACATAAAATGCATACCTGCTCTCGTAATGACTCCTCGGAGGACCTCAGGGTCTGAAGGTAGCCAACCAGTAATTTTGGATCTGACAGAAACACAAAAATGAATTTGCACAACTTATGTAAAATGACAGAGATGTTTATCATGGTCGTCCTAATAACAGGAGGAAATAAACTTAATTAGACAGCGCACAACTAGAATAAGACAAACCAGGATCTGCTCCCGGGGGTACAAATGATTCATTCTGAACAGATGAGCGCCACCTTTGAATCTCAGATTTTGCATCTTCAAGTTTTGTCTGCAGCAACCGCATTATGATGATAAACACAGTTAGTAGTCGAGAAAAAGATGAGTACATAAAAGTATAAGAATCATAAACTTTGATTAAACAAAAAATCGATTATTTTTTGCTTCAGTTGCATATCCTAATGAAACTAGTGGATGCAAAAAAATACTGAAGCCACAAGAATAAAGATAAAAATAGATGGTTACCTGGCATCTTGAGAGTTCATCTTGACAGTTCTTGAGACTGCAAACAAGAAATCAGAGGATGATAGCTCATAAATGTTTTATATTAAAATACTTAGATATATGTTCTAGCATTAGCTTATCTTTTAACAGGAGTCCAGACTCTACTTAATATGAGGCAAGTGAGGAGGTCAACTCAGAGCCCAAACCTTATGGAGGGCCACAAAATATTTTAAAATACTAGAATAATAATTTATTTAAGACAACAAACTATACAACAAATTTATAAGGTGGATACTCTTATCTTAATCTTGTATTGACATCTATTACATAAAAAATAACCATTTATCATCTACTTTAATTTGATTTTGTAGTAATATGCAGTTAAGATAATCGATTTTAAACAATATAAGTTACGTTTAGTTATTAAACTTTGGTATTTGGAAATAACTCAAAAGGAACTTTTTGTTGGCAACTTTCAATATGTCTATGTTGTTTTCTAGATTAGGTCATAACAAATGATTATTTTCCACATTTTTCTTACATTTTGTTTATATTGATAAACAATGATTACATTCTTTTAGCAATAAAAGCTTCGTTATTGTTAGGACATGATTTACGAATTGGTTATTTTTCTATATATTTCTCGAATTTTTTAAAATGAAATAAAATCCTAAAAAATTATATCACTGAAATATCACGTACTATATTGAAAATTCTTTCTAAATCTCCAAGCTATAATTGTAATTATAGTAGATACAAAACTATTATTAATTTTTTGTGGTCAACGTGAAAGTTAGTATACCACCACATTATTTGTCTAGGTATCAGAAAAAAGGCAAACAAAGAGAAGAATGATATTTTTATTAATGAAAAACGGTGCTCTACATTTTGCCAGGAAAAAAAAAAGAAGAATGGTAAATTATTCGAGGAGCCCAATTTTTCAGGTTTGCCTCAGGTCCCCAAATCTCATATACGGGAGTCAGTATTAAGTGTAAAATTTTAGTACCACAAATATATTATGGAGATATGTCAAAAAGAATAAAGAACAACACCTCTCACGAAGAGATAAAATCATCCCTGTAGCTGCTCCAGGTGCAGTTTCCTCTACTTTCAGGGTACCCTTAAATGTCAAAAAGTAATTTTCACTTGAGTTCAAAAGATCAACCAGATGTAATGCATTGGATGCAGAACAGAAAGGCACATGACTTATACATACATCTAAAATGACATCTAAAATCCCAACTAAGAGAAACAAATGAGTGTTGTGAAGTTTCTCCTTCCATTCCCGTAGGATAGTTTAGGAAGGTGTAAGAAAAGTTCAAAAAAAGGAATCGTGCAATATTTACTAGCACATATCAAGTCGCGAATTCAAAAAAATAAAATGTGAAAAATAGCCCTGAAAACTCTAGCAAAACTTCTCAGAAGGAAGGTCACCGGGGTTTTCTTAACTTTTAAATTTGTAGATCTACGGAGTAATGGTAAAAATTTCAAAAAGCTCTGGAAAATATCCATTAAGAGAAGCTCAAACAGTTAGCTGCTTAGAAAGTATCAGGAAACTTCACACTTTTCAGATTGGACTCGTATAGTAACTCATAAATCATTACATTTGAACCAGCTAAGGATGCACTTGGTGAAAATTTAAGAACTTACTCAAGTTGTAACTAACACTACAGTGCCACACACATCGTCCACCCACTCCAAAACTAAAAGAAAATCGCTACTCATATGTACCAGAAAACAAAATTCGATCGGAGAAAAAAATAAAAAGAAAATAATCACACAATCAACTCCACCAGAGCTCCCACATATGATATGTCCCAAACAATGAAGTCTAACTTCAAATTGACAGCAGTCAACAATAGCACTTGAACATGCAATTAGTCATACTTAGAAGTAAAACTAACCTTTTTCGATCCAAAAATATCGTCTTCATCCTCGTCAAGGTCCCCGAAAGTTCTCTTAGCTAAAAATGGAACGGCACCCACAATTAGAACAGTGACATTAAACAAAAAAAAAGGAAGGACATTACTTCAATCCTCTCAATTAGCATGTAAAGAACCTGCACGCTTAGCAGCACTTGCACCACCAGAGAAATCGCCTCCAAAATCATCTTCCTACACTTTTGAAGAAACCATTAAACCCAAAACAAACAAAATCACAGCGGCTGAAAGCCAGTAACAGGAAACTGAGTCGAGAGTGACGAAAATTACATCATCGAGATGATCACGAGTCGCCATTGGAATCAGAATTTGGATTCCGAGCTCGTAACTGAATTTCGGGACCCTACCGGAAACAGTGGAAATTTGTGTGGGAGGGAGTGAGACGTGTTTTAATTCGAAGGAAGGGAGCTAGATTTTATGAGCGAATTGACCTGAGACCCAATTGATGAACTCGACCCATTTGATAAATCACATTGTCTAATTGATAAAAGACGTGATCCAATTGATAAATTGGATTCAATATATCTAGACTAGCGAACTTAATCTTGAACCAATGGATAAAAGGTTCGACCCAATTAACAAAAAGCACGACCCAATTATAAAAAATTCAACTCAAACTCGACCCGATTATAACAAACTCGACCCAAATTATCAAAAACTCGACCCAATTGATTTTTATATTTTATATATTATTAAATGTCAAATATTATACATTTGGTGTAGTGTTATGAGAGTTCTTTCTCAGTCACTGTACCAGTGTTCGAGTCCACTCTAACTCAAATAAATTCTATTCTATACTTTTTTAAAGTACATATAAAAAGACTAAAACATTCTTAAAATCCCTTTGACAAAGAAAAAAGTCAACTTCATTCCTTTTAAATAATAAATAATATTGGAATAAGGGGCTTTTTTTTTAAATATAATAAAAATAAATAAAAATACAAAAATAAAGTAAATAGGAGAGGTTTGCAAAACTACTGCAAACCTCTAACCTAAACAGCGTCCAGCGTCCAGCGTCCGTTATTGACTGTAGCGGACGCTGCAGTTTTGGGTTTTTTTTTTTTTAAAAAACTTATTTAAATTTAGAAAAAAATAAAAAATTTTAAAAAATAAGAAAAACTGCAGCGTCGGCTGAGCGGGCGCCGGAGTAGTTTTTTTTGTTTTTTGTTTTTTTCTAAATAAATATTATTTATTTATATATATTGAAATTAAATTAAATAATATTATTTTAAAAAATAAATAAATATTTGTAGCGTGTTTCACTGTGATCCATCCATATTGGTTTTCTTGGAGCAAATCCAATTCAAATTATTTCAATTGCCTGAATAATTTGATGTAATCGAATTCGTAATACACAAGCAGCTTCTGTATTTTGAGTCGTATATAAAGTTGGTTTATTCTACCTATGATATTTTGAAATAATTTGAATTGGGTTTCCTCCAAGAAAACCAATATGGATGGATTACGGTGAAACACACTACAAATATTTATTTTTTTTAAAACAATATTATTTAATTTAATTTCAATATATATAAATAATATTTATTTTTAAAAAAAAAAAACCAAAAAAACTACTCTCGCGCCCGCTCAGACGACGCTGCAGTTTTTCTATTTTTTTAAATTTTTTCTTTTTTTAAATTTAAATTAAAAAAAAAAGAAAAAGAAAACCGCTGTTTATGTTAGAGGTTTGCATTAGTTTTGCAAACCTCTCCTATTACCTTATTTTTGTATTTTTTATTTATGTTTTACTATATTTTTAAAAAAAGCCCTTGGAAAGTCATACTTTTTTAACTCAGAAGGCGTAGTGGCTGACGGGCCTCTTCATTTAATTGACCTTCTTGACCCGAGTCCCTCACAGGCCTTATAGTAATATGTGGCCCGGACCGATTTCAATTTTTTAATTTTAACCCAATTCCAATTCTAGTCTTGATTACTCAGACTTTCGGTTAAATTACTTTCGGTAAAAATAAATTATCAATTGAGTCGAGTCAAAAGGATTTGATTTCGGGGATATGTCAATCATGGTGTGATATTATGGGTGTATTTCAACCAATTAAATGGTTTGAAACCAACAATTTCAATTCTAAAATCGAGAACCAGACCATTTCCGTATTTCCCAACTGTTTCAATTATAATTTGGTTACGATGTGAATTTCAATCGATTTGAAATGAATCTATTTCATTTCACTCAAGTCTTTAAAAATAAAAGGTTGTTCGATTTATTACTCATTTTCTTTAAAATTGAAATATAGAAATATTTTATTCTCAAAAACTCATCTCCACTAATCTAGACTAACACAAGCCTTCGTGTTCTTCCGTTTCATCTGACAGTATCGAATGTATGCTTCCAAGTCGTCTACATGTGAACTGATCAAAGACGTGGAGCCCCACGTTGGCATAGTTCGTTATGAAAAAAACAAGATCATAGGATCATTCGATCGATAGGGAGATATAGCAACCAATTCGCACAGGGGAGTGAAACAAGTCTTAGGTAGCTACCAATATGCCCGATCGGGTAGTTTTTATACAACATTACAGTATAGCAAAAAAATCTAAAATTTAACCAAGGGATTACAGAGAGATCCCGTCTCAATTTACGATTCCAAGAAAGTGGCAATCGAGGTCTCCACTTACAACACAATGGGTTGCATTATACTACATATGATTATCATAGTACCATAATTCATACACAAAGCCCGACAAATTGCGACATATGGACAACTGGACAAGTACTCCAGAAATTAAACGCATTAATCAACACATTCTCTACATACGAAGTTGAATAGATAAAAGAAAAAAAAGTAGATTGAAATCAACAATTAGAAGCCAATGGGTCTTTGGACACGAACTGAATACGTACTGCATGAGCATACAACAGCGAACTTTGCTGAGAGTTACGGTCAACAACTTGGTGTTCGCATGCGGTTGAGATCATCTTCACTTCTTACCCTGCATAGGTTCAACATATATAGTTAAAAAAGAAAAGAAAAACAAACACACCAGCACAGTTTGAAGTCAGTTCTATGCTTGGTTGGCACGGATCGGGTGGTTTGTGTACCTAGTGTTGATATAGGAGCCAAATTACCCGAACCAAATGCCTACCCCAATTCTATGATGAGTTGAGCTAAACCTTCAAACGGGAGGAACGACGGAGAGAAGATGATCCTGGAGATAGAATTGCTTCTACAATCCCAACTTCTCTTGCATTGCTGGCATATTCACCAGAGTGGAGCCCCTTTCGCTTTATTGGTGATTTATGACTCTGATAAGTAGAGTCTGAAGCCACTGGGGCAGAGATGGAAACTGTTGTAGAGTCTTGATCAATAGACACTCCAAAATTAGAAATACCTGGATGGCCATTCTCCTTATTCTTAGAAACATGACTTGGTGAAATCAAAACTATAAATTCTTAACAATCTGGTGTGCCCTTTGCACAAGTTTTTTTTACATATAATGTAGGACAGATGACACTTAAGATTGAAGGTCATACCACGAGCTGCAGCTCCTTGGAATTTCTCCCTCATGTTTCTGACAAATTTAAATAGTCCGTTGCTGTTATTTAGTTCGCTAACTAGCTCTTTTGTGTCACACAGGGGTGGATCACAGTCAAGCACTAAAGATAGAAAGACAAAGAGGAAAACATGATAAGATTTTGTTCGATAGAGAACCAAATAGACCAATTGAGTGTCACTTACACGTATATCTCTCGTTTTCATGGCGAACAACAAAGGAGTACTCTGCATTGGAGTTCTCGGGATTGATGTTAGTAAAAATGAATTTGACACCTAGAATAAGAATAGGAGAATTAGAAACATTTGTGTTGGTAAGATGAAACATATAAGGACTCAGCAATAAGAGACACCCACCACGACCACATTCAATATGGAAACCAAGGACTTTGTTATACCATGAAATGGCATCTTCAATTTGATCTCTATGTTCAGAGTTCTGATTTAACTTTTCCTTGTATGCAGTCAGAGCTTTCCTCCAATAAGAGAAATTAAGAAAGAAAATAGAGATAATCAAACATGAAATAATAATTGTGAAACAAATTAATTTAAAAAGTAAAAAAATGGACGAAATTTGGGCAAATAAATGAAACAGGAGCAAAATGTCGAAGCGTTAGAAGGAAGTGGGCAGATAAAGACAATCAACAAAATCAGAAAATAGTAGGAAATACTTATAATGAAGATAAAATTATATTGATGTACAGCTAAGCAACTCAGAGCTCAAAAATTCTGAAATTTGTTAAGTTGTCTTGGGTGACCTTCGATGCCTATTATTCGAGCAACTTGTATATATACACCTTGGTTACTGATTGCAGGCCTCTATTAGATATAAATTATTGCCAAAAATTCTTTTGGCAAGCTAGAGCTTTTCACATTTCTTAGCAAGGCTAGACACAGGAAAATTTTGTGACAAAAGATGATTAACAAAGGCATATTAAATATACCAATAATTTTTATAATGTGTTTGTCATCTTTAGTCCTGTTATTTACCTACATTCACTCTAGACCACAGCAATAATAATCAACATATCAACTATCATATAACATGATTGGATCAATACTCCAGAAAGTAAGCAGTTGCAAGCCAACACATTTGAGAAATCACCTACCTTCAGACTGTCGAGCTACTATAGCAGCATATTCATCTTTCCTTGACTTCTGATCAACCACAATATTACTCAAATCTTCAATCCTAGCATTTATAACAGATATAGACTCCATCAATGCCATCTTCCTTGCCTCTTTTCTAGTCTTTGCTATAAATATGAAAATTTCGTCAAACACAAAACTTATCAGTGCACTCGTAAGACAAGCCCACTTCAAAAACTTTTAACTACTGCTCGAGCATCAAGCTACTCTAGCAAATCGAAAAGAGAGATAAATTGAAGAATTTATCCACTAATGAATTAAAGCTGAAAGACCAAATTTGGCAGTTTTCCTCGAGCAAATCGGTTGAGACATTTCATTTTGTAAAATTTAAAGGGAATCGCTTGCATATCCAACAATCAGTTCACCAATTACAACATCCATAAAAAAAAGACACTTAAACTTGTGCGACAAACGTGAGCGCTTCAAGAAAGAGGAAAATAGAATTACCAGATAGAGCCTTTATCATAGCATCTTCAGCTTCTTTCAACTCTCCTTTAAGATTTCCCAGCTTCTCTAAAAAATTAAAAACAAATAACAAATTCATTTCAACAAAAATCAAGAATCCCAAAAAATTAACTTCCCCGACTGAGGAAAACATATCATAATTCCTCCAAAAGCATAATTTCAACCCAAACAAAAAAAGTTCAGAAAAGAAAATACCTTGAAGTTGAATGGTTTGTTGAGCTTCGGAGAGAGCAGAATCGAGGAGATTCCTGTACGATGTATACGAGGAGTCGATTTTACGCTGCTGAATAACGATTTCCCTTTCGCAAACGAACCTGGATTCAGCCATTCGATTCGAGACACCATCTCTGCCTCCACTCTGCATCGAATCTTTTGCGTGAAATCGCCAAATTTGCTAGGAATTGGGGGTTTGATTTGAACAGAGAGAAAAGGGGTCAGATAGTGAGAAGCCCGCCATTTTTTTTTCGTTTCCATTTATTTATTCAATATTGTAAAACTCTTACTGGGCCAAATTAGTTTCGGCCCATTAATGTGAAGGCCTGTCATCCTGAGCCAAATCTGGTTTACTTGAAACTATAGTTTTTTATTGTCAAAAAAAATATTATGTCAACAAAACAAATATATATATATATATATCAAATTTGATATGGTGGCACCCCACATGGACATCAGACTGACGTGACAGCATCAGGAAGTGTCACGTCAGCCTGGTGCCCATATATGGTGCCCACCATATCATTTATTTATATATATAACTATACTTGACCACATCATTATATTAATATAATAGTATTTTTGTATAAGTACATATATGATTAATTTAAAATATTTACATTTATGTTTAATCCGTTCCTTTAAGATTATAACTAAAGTGTATAACACTTTTATTGTTCGGTTATTAAAAAAATCAAAGAGAGAATAAACGAGGAAGTACTGAATGGAAAAAAAATATAGAAAATAAAATTGTAAGTTTCACTACACATTAAAATATATATTGGATAGAATTTAGATTTAATATATAATAATTAAAAAAAGGACAAAGAGTAATATTGGAAGGACCAAAACAAACTGACTTTAGAAATTGTTGTAGCTAATGTCTACATACATTATCTTTTATTTCATTTATTTAGGCAAACTTACAAATTTGTTATCGTTCGAAAGCGAACTATGTAATCTTTACATAGTACCGCAGTCAGCAATCCACAAGACCCTTTTATTATATTATATTTAAGAGTGGACCAAAAAGTTTGACCAACTGATTTTTAATATTTATATTTATTATGGAGTTAAATGTGATATTTAGAGCAAATATTATTATTCATAAACAATAATTTCAGCTTGACAATTATTAATAACCACGTCGCATGCTAACTTTGTAGCACGCTTATAATCAAGGCATCGGTCCTCTCATAACATTAATAATTATATTATTAATTATTTCTCATCTAATATTTAGTTAGAGTACTATTTATTTTTGCATTAATCAACTCTTAATATATTTATTCAATCATTGATATAAACTTATGATCATCTCTCATCTTCTTCCTTTATTATATCTATTAATTTTTATAAAGATTTAATTTAATATTTTATCTCAAATTTAATTTATCGAACCAAACACAACAGTATAAACATATTAATATTATCGAGCATTATTCTCTATCCAACTCAATATTTTTAATCATATTATTTATTATTAATACTATCCATCATATCCATTGCAATTAAATTCAAATAGTAATTGGGGTGACACAAAAACGAATATAGTTTTTGAGTGACAATATCTGCCCACTGTTTCAGTAACTAATATTTTAAAAAAAAAAATTAGCTTGTTTGAGGGTTAATCTCTGTATAACTCAAATATCTCTTGATCTATAAAGTTTTAAGGGATATGCATGGATTGACAGGGACCCGAGGGGAGAACTTATATAACAAATTATCCCGTAACATAATCAACAATATTTGAGTGGGGATCGTGTATATTAGTCTATCATGTCCGCGAGAGCAGATAAACAACCGTATAGGGGTGTCAAATTCTGACCCGACCCGAAAACCCGACCCGTACCCATCCGGAAAAATCAGGTTCGGGTTGAGCCATTTCGGGTTGGTTCGGGTTCGGATCGGGTTCGTGTTAGCATTTTTTTGAAAATTTTTACCCAACCCGACTCAAACCCACTCGATCAACCCAAATTAAAACTAAAATGCTTTAAAACCCGATAACCCGACCCGAAGCCATCCGAAAAAAATCAGGTTCGGTTTGAGCCTTTTTTTTCTGGTTGGGTTCGGGTCAGATTTTTTTTTTATTTCATCCCAATCCGACCCAAACCCACCCGAATTGACATCCCTGCAACCGTACCCGCAGAAGTGCAAATTTGAAATATAATAGGAACGTGTAAATGCAAAATTCTTAAATAAATAATATAGGTAATTTGTTTCATTAAATGTTCATCGATAGTATCATATTCTTGGTATACTTAATGAATTAATTTCTGAGTTGACTGAGCCATAATGAAATTATAATAATAATTATAATCAGACCAAAATGCATTTGACAATTCAGAGCCCAAATTTTAAAATAGATCCACGTCTTGGTGGAGTCACGTCATTAACAGTACTCTGATGCTTGCTAAGGGACACAACAAGCAATAGATTATTCAAATGGCGAGAATTTTTCAAAAAGTAGCACATATATTCACTAAAACTCATAATTAAAATGGGTAAATTCTTTTATTTATGTTGTTATATTTAGGATTTAGTCTGTTATATTTGTTTCTATAGTTTTTCCATATTGGCACACGAGCATTGTATAAAAGTAAAACACCACAAAGGAATTGGGAAAAAGAGATAGATGACCAAAAAGTAAAAATAGATCTCATAGAACTATATTTATTACAGATCGACTAAGGAATTGGGAAAAAGTAAGATACAAGTGTTTATCAAACTTGCGAAAAACTAAACATAAGAGATGAAAAATGTAATATTTCCTAAAGAGTGAAAAATTGTAACCTCTACGATGACATATAGCCGTCAAAATGGGTTAAATCCGTCGGGTTAGTCCACTCCGTCATAGAAAATAGGTGAGTTGGGTACTAAAATATAGCCCGTTTGGAGATAAGCCGAAACTAGTTGACCCGTTTGGATAATGAGTTATGACGAGGCGAGACGGGTTGGCTTGGCCTGGCCTCCGCCATGGCCCACATTTAAACTGGTAGTACAACAAACATATTTGTAGAAAGAAGAATTTAAAATTGACCCACATGTTAAAAGCATTGGGCAACAAGCTATGGTCAAAAGATTAACCCATCATGACCCAAAAATGAAAGCTAACGCATGATTTTGCCTCTACTAAGAAACACATGATACTTACACTTTAGTGGGGAAAAAAAATACACAAATTTTGGAAATTTATACTTCATGAGATGATATATATTCTTTGTCCGCAGCTTGTCCTTCCAACCATGCCCTTGATTCCCATTGCCAGTTTCTGCGGTACAAATCGTTAGTAAAATATAACACGATGAGTAACGTCCATAGCGACAAGTTAACTTCATATTTCAAAATCAAAGAGCATATTAAAACATAAAGAATCAAAAGATTTTATGATTGGTTACCTTGTGATGTCTAAAATCGCGGTGCGAATTTCCATTTTCAACCTTTACGGACACTTGGAATTCCTTCCGGGGCCTCCGTAGTAAAAATAGTTTCCCCAAACAGCGTTTTTCCCAGCTTTGATGTCATAACAATCGGGATGATCGGCCAAGAGATGAAGATTAGACAAAGGGATCAAGTTATTGTCCCAATCAACAACTTGCAAGTTCCTGAAATAGGATGCTTTCTCAAACCCTTCATCGGCAAAATGTCCGCTCCCCATTTGGGTCGACGTGTGGTACCCCATTGATCTTGAGTTCACTATTTCACCCCCAAATTGAACCATGGATGCATGGTTTTGCAAGTGAGAGAACAAGAATGATGGCCAATATCCAACGAGTAGGCCGGAGCCGAACTCGAGCCACCAATGTCCGTGCTTTGGATCCTGGTCGTATACACATATAAAAAGAAAACTCGATAAAAACGAGACGAAGTAGTGTTGATATTCTATCGTTCTTCACTTCACGGATCCCTTGATCTAATGCATTAAACAAGTTAAGAATTGAGTCAATTTCCACCCATCTCTTGGCTTGTTACTTTGCCGGCCCCTAGATGTAAACTTCCCGAGGAATAATTAATCAAGTTTTAATCCTAATTACAACCTCAAATCTTAGCTAGTTAAACTATATAAAAACCTTCAAGGGAACTTGGATTACAATATAGAAATAATTTAGGAATGGTGATCAAGATTCCTGAACTTGTGAGGGTCAACTAAGAAACAGTTCAATTAACTAATCGCAAGAAGAGTGAGATAAATTGTGGACCAACGCATGCCATTGGGGCAAAGAAGAGAATCTTGCAAATATTATATTACAAACATTGGAGCAAGACAAATATATATAAAAAGAATTGAATCATATAGTCCTTGTTTAATTATTTAACTTACTAGAAGTTACCAAAAGATATGTGTGAAACTTGCATATACCTTCCATATCATAATGCCAATATCGAACTGCTTAGCACGGTAAGACGATCTCGGAGATATCGCTGCCCCGATCGCGATCTTGTTGTTGATTTGGACAAACCCTGAACATAGCAAGTTGTAACATCCAGTGGCTTGATATGCATCCGTCTGTTAATTATCCAAGTAAGGTTGAACTATCACCAATATGTCCGATTTCTAACACGTCATAAGGGTAAATAAAAAAAGAAAGTCGTCGAGGAGAATCACCGTCCAGTATGTGAAAAACCTCGGATTATTGTCTCCATATAGTTCCGGGCTAACCTGAATATCAACTATATATTGTTAGCAAGAGTCGACTCTAAAAATAAATTAATAAATATATACATAGAGACCTGCCAACCAGCCTCGATGGTGTTGAGATCATTGCCAAATGAGCCAGAAATGACCCATAGTTGCGATAGGCTGAATTCGTATTCATCTCTCACGAGTGGAGCCCACACGTTAATACTGGCCTTGGCTCCATAGTACTGATCTCCATTAACAAAAGCAACTGCATGCTGTGTATCGTATAATCCATAGTTAAGTGTAGTGCTTAGGAAGTTGGATATTTGGATAACTTTTTCTCCTGTAAACACTTGATTTGACTCCACTTACAGAGACATTGTCCTAATTAATTATGTAAAAGATTATAGCTCTGATGGATATTTATATACTAACTTCGTGGTCGCTGCTCATCGTGTCTCTCCGGACGCCCCTTGCGAGTTTTTTACCAAATCTGCCGATCGAGCTGGCCCTTAGAACATCTTCCTCTGTTGTTCTTCTTATAGGAATGCTTCCTTCCGGGCACAGCTCGCCTGTGTCGATCCATGAATGAAATGTCTCTTTGATCGAGTCGAATGAGTAGTTTCCCGTTGGTCTTTTTGGTGGTTCCTGTAATCAAATTCAAGAAACACCTTATCTTTCAGTCCCGACGGCTGTTTGTGGAATCATGAAAATGGGTTTCTTTTTCTTTTTTTTTCTTCCTTTCGAGCATTATAAATTATAAAGCTCTCAGATTAATTGATTCACTTACCAGAGGCTTGTGTCCTTTAAGCCGAGGATGATCAAATGCTGGTTGATGATGAGATAGAACACAATCTATTACATCACCATAGGGACTCTACAAGTTTCTCAGAAACAAAAGGAAGAGAAGAAGTTCAAAAAAAAGAACAAAGAAAAGTAAAAAAGCGAACAAGAATGGAACAGAAGAAAGAAACCTTGATCGTCTTCACAGCAGGCTTATTGATCTTTCTAAGGTAACTCCTAATCCTCCTGAACTTGTCCAGCTCCCTTCCCGTCCGGAAAGTCTGGTTCGCCGGCGGTGGCTCCGACTCGATCAGGGTCTTTGTGGAAGAGACTGCAGTACTTAAACAGGCCGAAACGAGTAAAACGACAACCACAAATGGTGGAAAGATGGGTTCGGAACAAATCATGATGGGCTTGCGCAGCAGAATCTTGACGGATGTATGCGTGCGGTTGTTTTTTCTGGTGCTGAACAAGGTTGCGTTTGTATGTATTCGTGGATTGTTGTCTTGGCGTGACGTCGCGAGGCGAAAGGGAACAAGGGGGTTGGTCTCATTCTAACATCTTGCGACTCCAAAAGCCACACGAAAACAAAAACAATGGAGAACAATAGTGTTTGGAGGAAAAGTTAAAAGGATATATCTATGCACATTGGAGTCACTTATTTCAAAACTTTGTGTTTGTATGACCCCATTTGTGATTGTATCGGCACAAATTTTTTTTAAAACGTTTCTATAAAACTATTTTTAAAATTTTATGCAAATTATTTTAAAAGTTGTTTTAAGGATAATACATGTAACGCCCCAAAAATCCATAGGACCACATTTATGCATTTTATAAATTATATGGGCCAATTGGCAATTTTAAATATTATGTATCTGCTGAATTATTGATTTCAGCAGGTGAGGGTGCGCCGCAGCTCATTTCAGCAGGGAACTCCAAAGAGCAATGCACAAGTTGGTTTGAAATGGATTGTAAAATGTTTTAAGGAGGTAAAATGATTTCTTTTGAAAAGGGTTTGGTGTTTTATAAATTAAAATACTATGAAGGGAATTTTACTAACTTTTAGGAGTGTGTCATGCTTGATTTTACAAGTAGCTTGCCACTAATCCCTTTCATATAAAAACCTGTTTTCAAAGTAAGGGGAAGCGAAGCAAATGTTTAAAATGATGGAACCCGATGTTGAAAAGAAATGTTTTAAAGAAAGGATTGTTAAGGAAGATGTTTTAGAAGTCATTTTGATCAAAGTGCAACACGGACCAAATAGAACTTATATGCCATGATCAACTGAAAATGAAATTGAAAGAAATGAGAAACTGGGCTATCTTCCCCTGTTTCTGCCATTGAAATGTTTAAATGAACTGTTTATGAAAAAAACAGTGTTTATGGAAGTTCCTTAACATATGCATTGTACAGATGTCTGCCTGCGTTTTATGAAATTGTTACTACTCAGATTTTACTTGCTGAGCCTTTAGGCTCACTAGCTTTTAAAATGGTGCAGGTACGACAGCTGATGGAGGAACAGCAGGTGGAACTTGAATCAGCAGATGGGTGGCGTTGTGTTTATTCAAGGCCTACGTTTTCCGTGTCATAGTTATATTGTTTTGGTTAGGTTGTGCTGTATTAAATCAGTAGCAATGGTTGTATATTTATCTCAAATAACAGCTGTTGTAAACCGCAATTGCAAAGTTATATGAAATACCCTGTTTTCCGCATATGTTTTAGCAGTAGCGCGCACAATTGAGTAACTGCTGATCTTTGTTTTGTGTTTTGTTCCTTTGAGTTATAAGAGATGCAGCTTATAACAAATCTTCTTTTAACTCTTCTTTTATTCGAAAATTTTTGTTTACCCCATTTCTCGTGGCCCCGTTGGGTTTGGGTGTCACAATACATGTTTGACCAATTATTTTATAAAAATAATTAAAATTAAAAAGTGTTTTCGTATAATTTTCCTATATTTTGTATTTTAAAAATGTCATAAAACATATTTCACTTGTTTTTAAAAAGTGTCTTCAAAAATAGTTTTAAAAATATTTTACAAAAATATTATTCAAATATATATTTTATGATTTTTTACTCTAAAATTATTAAAAATATTTTTTAAAAACTTATCCAAACGGAACCTAGATCTCTCATCATCTCTTGACCATTATCGGATACATACTTACATATAATATATATAATGCCATGTAGTTCAAAAAATTCAGCATTACACCGCCACATATCCATGATAATAACAATGTAACACATGAATATATTGAGATGTTATACTTCCAAACTTATTGAAAATCTTAGCATTCCTTTGTATATATACATTGTCTCTTAAGTAGATCGATAGAGTAGATATTCTATTACTAAATAAATGGATAGAGTTCAATTTTTCCTCCACCGGCAAATATTGATAAGTCTATCGCACAGATCAGATTAGTGTGATTTATTCGAGTAATTAACTTTGTATATTACAACTATATTTATCTGTATGTTTAATGTGTACATGAGTGAAGGAAAATTCAGAAGGATGTTTATTTTTTTAAAGTTTAGTCTATTAATGAGCTAACCTCCTATATAAGTCAGAGGTCTCTTGAACCATATTTTTAAATTGAGGGATATGCACGAGTAGCTAGGGACTCAGGGGAAAGGACGTATATAACGGACTAATTCCCAGAGCACACCCCCACAATATTTCAGTGAAGAATATGCTCCACACGATAATCGACCCGTGAAGCAGGAGAAGTTACACTCACGTCACCCCAAGTCTTAGCCCACAATTTAGAAAGGGTGTTTATTTTTTCTAGAAAGTGATGCTTTTCAGTTTTCGCAGGCTGACAGATAGGTATGAACATATATGTCTAGTTAGCTGGCCACTTACATGAGGGATTGAGGATGAAAATTCTTTTATATTATGATTTTTTTCTTTACCCAATTCGACCCGAAACATATTGAATTACGGATTGGAGTTTTGGCCTCGGGTCAGAAATCGAAATCTGACCCGAAAGTTTTTTTTGGGTTATATTCAGGTTCACTTAGCTAATTCAAGAATCAGGTCAACAGTCAACTCGTATCCACCCGAGCCACCCAACATACTCAGGTTTTTATTAGGTTCGGGTTTGGATTGATACATTTTAAGTTATTAGGTTTGGGTCAAATTCATGTTGAAATAGTTTTGTAATTTCGTCATTTCAACCCAACTCGAACCCACCCCAATTTACACCCCTACAAAAAAAATTCGGTAAAATTTTTTTATTGTAGCATGTTAAGATATTTCATTTGACTGATATTTAAATTTGGTGTGGAGGTGCAATAATTGCCCCTGCTAGGTAGAGCGATCAAACCATGACATTTGTGTTGCTATATGATTTTAAAGATTGGAGTTGCACCGTTACCACCAGCTATAGCTTTTGGTAAAGCGGCAAGCGGTTGATCCAATAATTGGTATCAGAGCCCCCAGGGATGCGAGTTGGTAAGATCTGGGGTGATGTGGAAATTGTTGGCACAGCGGCGGATCCGGATCCCATTCCCGGGGGCGCAGCGGAAGTTTCAAAATTTTCCCCGGAAACGTTCAATACATAATAATCAAAGCAATAAAACATTCATAGGATGTTTTATAGAAGATACCTTGCTGGCGTCTAGGCGCCTGGCTCCGACCAGATTCACAGGGAAACTGACACTTCAACGGTAGGCGGCGGTAGATCTCCTAATCCGGTCGACGACTGGATTCATGGCTCCTTCGTCAGTCTGCACTAGAAGAGCTGACGAATTTGTCACGAACGAAATCTCCTCGTCGACGTGATCGGAACAAGTCCAATCACGTGAACAACGGCGGCGGCGGCACACGACGGCGGCGCGTGTGGTGGTGGGCGGCCGAGAGGGAGAGGAGGAGAGGAGGGGAGGCTACTCTTTACGTCTAGGGTTTTGAGTTGTTGTGTGTTGTGTCATAATAACCCTAGGCCATGTATATGTAGAGGGGGATGGGCTTGAACCGGCCCATTGGACCTGGGGCGGGCCCAGTCCAACATATGAACATTCGGTTCATTCCTACCACCGTGGCTTCATCATAATCCCGATCAACAATCAGATCGGACCGATGAACACAGTTTCCAAAACTGAGTATTATGATGTGAAAACAATTTTTCAGACCACCTAGTCCAAAATTGCAGTTTGGCCCTCCAAGTTTCAAGGATAGTCAAACTAGTCCAAACTTTAGGAAAATTGCAATTTGACCCCTGTTGACTTTTAGTAAGTCGCACTCCCTAAATTCCTCCTCCTATGCTCAACACATTGAGCTCAGTTTCCGTGCGGGAATCGTGAAACCGGTACTTGTGTGACCCTCAATGGTTCAGGGATACAGCTAACCGTGGACCCACAACAATTGCGACTCCGAAATCACAATTTTCGGACTGACCCATCGGATCATGCTAAAGCGCCTAGCAACATCGCCCCATGATCCCCTAGGTATCACTGATAGTGCCTGCAAGAACCAGTCGGCCATGGTTAGCGTATAGTACGGTCCTTTCAACACATATATCCCGATCAGATCAACGACCATTGGTGAATCGAGAGTCGCTAGAGATCCGATAACTATGCATGCATCTCGGAGATGAAATAGTGACATCGCGTGTGTTACTAGGTAAACTCATTTACCTAAAACACATTTAGTACTCTGGCAGAGATTTATCACACTATTATCTCCTCAGATAGCATAGGATATCCACGCATAAAAGCGAGCGGTGAATCCTCGACAACGAAGCATCGACTCCTACATGCATCGGGACATCACCCAATCCCGCCAACTAATGACCCCAACAGAGTCGGTAAACGGGTCAAAGTGAGGCACTTATCATGTAGAGTCTCAATGACGTTTCGAGTATTGAGGACTAATAAGTACAACCAAGACCTCAGACTTATCCACTCGACAAATGGTAACCACTTGGAAAGTCCGAACGAGGGTAGTTCGATAGATCACCAGGTCACTATCCATCTGTATGCTCAGAACATCACAATGTTCCCTACCAATAAAACATGGTACTTCACATCGCAGATGCTAGTCTCGAGCTCGGGCGGCCTTATCCTCATTTTGACGGCCCAATCGACTAGGAACGAGTTCAGAATACACAGTGACTATTAGATGTGTTTCATGATAGACATCATATCCACTATCACATCTAACATACACTATGATGCATTCTAGGTCTTTATCCAACACAATTGTTAACATTATAAATCAATAATGAAGATAAAGAATGCCATAAATAAATACAAATTTCGTAAATAAATATCGTTATACAAAGAGTCAATAAAACCCACACGCCACAAGTTGGCTAGTTGGGCATCTACTCTAACAGGAATAACTTCCCCGGCTTCACGGGTTCGATTCTCGTGTGGAGCATATTCCACATTGAAATATTATGGGGGTATGCTCTAGGAATTAGTCCGTATATGGGTCCTCTCCCTCGGGCCCCTGCCTACTCATGCATATCCCTCGATTTATCACCTGTATGGGTCAAGGGGCCTCTGACCTATATAGGGGGTTAGCCCACTAATGGGTTAACTTTTTAAGAACAATTGGTATCAGAGCCAAGGTCATGGGTTCGATTCCCATTGATGGCAATGAGCGCAATTATTGGGATGGGGATTGTTGAGATGCAATAATTGTCCCTGCTAGGTAGAGCGATTGAACCGTGACGCTTATGTTGCTATACGGTTTAACAGATTGGAGTTGCATCGTTACTACCAGTTATAACTTTCGATAAAGCGGCAAGCGCTCGGTCCAACATTTGGGGTTTAATTTCTCAACTTCGGCGTTCATTATGTTCTATTTATAGTATAATGATGTGAAGAAAGAAGATATTTGATTAAAATGTAACTAAACCCTATATATAAAGCTCAATACCAAAACCATTAGGTTCTCGATGCTGCAATGTAAGATAGATTAAAAGGGGTCCTTCAAAATACATGTAAACCCTACTATGTATTTTTGTCTGAGACAACTGTATTCACAGTCATGTATATGTATTTGTATTTTGAAGTATTAATGTGACACTACATGCATCAGTGTCATACCGGAATAATGGATAAAATTTAATTGAGAACAAGGGTAAAGAACTAAGATCAAAATTTGATGGCATTGGAGATCAAAATAAAAGAAAACTGAAAAAATGTAGGGACAAAATGCAATTTTCAAATTAATTTTCTAATATATATTTTTAAGATAAAATGTATTCTAGTATTGAATCGTGAAAAATTGAATGGTTTGAGTTAAGCGTGCATGAGAGAGAGAAGTACTGGCATGAGTGACCTCCTGGGAAGCTCTTGTATGTCAAGTTGCTGACTTGTGCCGCTTGATCTGGTTGGCCTGATGGGCTATAAAGTGATGTCAGATCTTAACGGATAATACTATCTTTGATGGGGATAAGACCGACGATAGGATAAGGGGTAAGACTGATCTTTAAGAAAAATGAGACAGCATCAGCAGTTAGACGCCACCCTCCTCGGACTCATGGACCTAACAACCCGACCTTAACGCACATAATAGGTGCACTCTACACTGCCACATTATAAGGAAATAAAGTTGCAGCTTTGCTAATAGCTATAACTTTGGCCTAGTGATAAGCGCTTGATCATACCAGATGTTTATGAATATTTTGTAAGTGGGCACCCGTCGATGCTTTCAATGTATGAATTTTGTGACTTGTAGCAGTAAAACATGCCATTTTCAAAAACTGTGTTTGCTTCATAAAAGATTGTCTTTTGCTGAATTGCAAAGTTAGTTGATGTGCAAATATATTCATGTGCCCACTCAATTTAAATCTGGTAGATTGTCCATTTCAATATTAGTTCACCGTTCAATATATATATGCCATTACAAATCATCTTATAAATAGTAGTTTAAAAAACCATAAATGAAGATATAATTATTGATTGTGTTAGGGTTGGGCTGAACTAATTATACCACAACTGAAAGCTGCCGATGATAATTGTCACGGGCCGGATGTACTACTTGAATTGTGTTAAAAACGAGACAAACGTGAGATTAGTTTCCAGTCTTGCAGTAATCTGGCATACCAAACACATCCTAAAGGTAAAACAATTATGGGTTTTTGAGGGATAGAAATACTGATAATCATTGGTATTGTTGAAATAATCGAATTTCCCGACTAAATTGATAACAAATCGATATTCAATGCTCAATTATTGATATGGATAGAGAAAAATCATAATCATCAACACTTTGTTAAAGTGATTTGGGAGATCATAAGTATCCCCTAATGGAGCCATGTTACTTATATCACAACTCAATTTTACAACTAGTAAATATGGCAAATTGTAAATTTACCTTTTGCTTTTATCTAAGTAATCACTTAGTGATAGACTTAAGGTCAATAATTGGTCGCAATTGCTACTAAAATATTTATATCTAAATTCAAAATCTTTCTTATATAAATTGAAAATCCCTTTTTTTAATCAACTGTAATTAAAAATCCAAATCAAGGTCGTCCTTTATATTATCATGAATCAAAATGTGAGAAATAAAGACAGAAGCATAATAGACAAGAATTAGCATATAGAATTGGCCGTCTGAGCAAATATTTGGACAGCCATTTTCGTTTGCCACCTCATAACTGAATTTATAATCTCGTTTCCTCCGTAGATGGGTTGAACTGTCAGTTGGAGTATAGATTTGATGTCGGCATGAGGTTTGATGATGTCAAGGGAAGCTGTTCGACGGGGGCAATTGTTCGAGACCGTTGAATCAAGCGTTCATGTAAGTCTACGTGCATCTAATTTTTGTTGGAATTGAATGAAATGTGCTTCTTTTTGGCTAATGGGAAAGGAAAAATAATATGGCTGTATCACACATTAATTTAATAATATAATTGGGGTTAGTTTACATAAAGTTTTGTTCTAATAAGTTGTAAGCTTATCTAGTAGAAAGACTCTCTCTCGCGTCACATGGGCACAAAAATTGTCAGTTGGATCACCATTATTTCTTCCCTGAACTTCCTTATTTCTACAAAGGTTCAGGTCGGGTGGAGGATTGACCTCTGGTCACCCGGCTTTCTTCTGTTTTCAGCTTCCAATTGAGAAATTCGGGCTACTTTGAGGCCCTGGTGCTCGGGGGCCTCGGGATGAGTTCTCAGCATTGTTACCATCCTTATTAGGGGTGAGTGTTCGGTCGGTTCGGTTATCGACCGAACCGAATTTTATTTAACTGATCAAAACCGATTTTTTTTCAATAACCGAACCGACCGAATTATTTTCAATAACCGATAATAACCGAAACAAAAAAAAAATCGAATTTGGAAAATATTTGTGAATAAAAATAAAATCAATATGTTCGTCATTTTCCTCCCAGTCCCACACTGACCTTCCTTTAATATTTTATTTATGTATAAAACTAACTGAAAGTTTTCATTTTCACCATGTTCTCCAGATAAGCACAAATCAATACGAATGTCCTGCGCATAAAAACATTGAATGAGTTTGACCATATACACAGATAAGGATAAAGAAAGAGATAAGATTTGTAGAATATCTTATTTTAAATCACACAAGATTGAACAATAATATTTGGAAGGTTTGCAATTTTACCAGAAATTAGTGTCCGCGAAAAGAGATGGGTTATCGACGGCGAGTTGAGTTGTGGCCCGTGATCTGTGGAGAAGTGAAGTTGAGTTTCGAGGATCGAGTGTGAGTCCGAGACGGAGAATTGAAAATGAATCTCAATTCTCAATTGACTGCCGACAGTAAGAACATGAAGGAATTAGGGTATTAGTTTATTTTTAAACTATAAAATTAATAAATATTAGAATATATATTAAAAATATTTAGTATATAAATATTGGTTATTTCGGTTAACCGAATTTCGTAATTGGAAAATCGTAACCGAACCGAAATACCCGATTTAACCGAGTTTTTAAAAAATAATAACTGATTAACCGAAATAACCAAACCGGATTATTAAATCGGTTCAGTTTGATCGGTTATTTCGGTTTAATCGATGTTTTGCTCACCCCTAGTTAGATGCACATCTCTCAGAATTCATGGACCTAACGGTCCAAGAATAATGTACATAATAGGTACACCATATGTTGCCACGTTACACTTATTCGAGTTACACTTATTCGAGTTACACTTACACGACTCTCTTTTTTTGAATGCAAAAACTATCCAACAATTGCTACTTTTCATGCAATTATAATATAAATTTCAGGCCTTAATTTATATTACTGACAGTAAATTAAATATGGGCCCTTAAAAGTAGCTCACTTTATGTGTTTGTGGAGCAACTATGTCTGCCATTAATCTTTAAATTAGGCCCTCCTCTTGTTGCTATTTTATTTACCTCCCAATCTCTTCTTTTCATGAATGACCCACTCACATTCTCATCTGCAAAGGAATTAGGAACTGTTGAGGAATATTAGCCATTACTTGTCACTCACATCACTATACATTAGTTTAATATATGTATATCCCAAGTGGGAGGCATTTACTTTTTGTAAAGTGTTGGCTTGAGAGAACAGATTCCCAACCACAATCTAAGAGAATAAACACTCTATTCAATGTATTGTTTTAGATTATTGGAACCTGTGAGTTCTATTGGTAGTAACGAGTGAGAGTACTTGAAATGGAGTCATTTGGAAATAGCATGTGATTTAAAAGATTTGAATTGTATTATTATTGTAACGTCAAATTTTTTTGTAACTCATAAGTACTCTTGGTAGCAATAAGTGAGAATAATCGAATGTGTCGGTTACTGTTATATGATTTAAAAGATTTGAATTATATTATTATCATAAGCCCTAATATTTGACAGAATGATGCATGCTTGATTCTGGTTATTTATCGGGTATATGACAAGTTGTTAGTAGTTTAAGTTGGACCGAGTGCTTGACGCTTTACCAAAAGTTATAGCTGGTGGTAACAGTGCGGCTCAAATCTTTTAAACTATATAGCAACTCAAGACATATGGTTTGATCGGTCTACTTAGCAATATCAAAAGCAATTATTTCACTTCAACAAACTTCATCCCAATAATTGCACTCATTGCAATCAATGAGAATCGAACCTGTACATTCTATCATATATCAATTGTTGCACCGAGCGCTTATCGCTTTACCAAAAATTATAGCTGGTGGTAACAGTGAAACTCTAATATCTTAAACTGTATAGCAACTCAAGCACCACGGTTCGATCGGTTTACCTAATAGGAGCAATTATACTCCAGATTAAATCTTCATTTATGATATGGTCATATCTTAGTTTTGGATCTTAAGTAGAGCTAGAGAGAATTTCATAAAAAGTTCAAAACTCTGAATCATTTAGTAACCGATGGTAAAGGAGAATTATTATACCTTATCATTTTTATTCATGAGATAAAGAGAATATCCTATTTTTATCCAATGAATATTGTTTAAGAGGTAAAATGTAAGATTAGCCTGTTGTATATAAAATATCTATGTTTGTATGCTTTACAAATTAGTTTCCACATATAATTTTGTTAAAAATATCTTATTAAGTGTAACACCATTCAGTTTGTAAAAATTGGATTATCATGGATCATACTGGAATCAAATAATCATCTAACTATTTTAGTAGGTAGCAAATCACACCATGCAATTGCCCTCGCACGAAAGTCCTTAAAAAATTAAGATTTGAATATCTTACATGGGAACAATTTGACATTTTTTTTCACAACTTAACTCCATGATTTTATTGCAAGCTTACTTTGTACAATCTATGAGAATAGACATTTAACTAAATCCATAAAGAATCACCCACAATATGCCTCACTTATTCGCCTTCTTCGATTTCCGTAACAAAATTTTGAACGTTCACCTTTATTTCGTTTGTGTTAGGATCAAACGCTTACCACTAGGCCAAAATTTATAGCTGATGATAACGGTGCAACTCCAATCTTTTAAAACGTATAGCAACACAAGTATCACTGTTCGATTGCTCTACCTAGCAGGGACAATTATTACACCTAAACAGGAAAGGCCGCCAATGCATATATTCTTGAAAAGAATATAATCCAAGACTGACTGAAGAAAAAAAAGTGAATAATTATAATTCCTGATAGATAGGATATATTTTAAATATGTAAATAAGTTGCCTAGATTTCAAGATGCTGCCTAGTAAGTGAATGGTACACAACCTATTGGCTGGCACGCACAAAAATGGTAAACTCAAATTTGAGTGTGCATGAGCCACTAGTCATATTAGCTAGGTCATATATTGAGAAATTTTTAACGGATAATAGGGATGATTTCAACATAAAGGGATAATGTCCCCCTCTGGTTATGTGTGGGGCTAAGGGGTTCATATCAGATGTGAGAAGGGACCATTGCTCCTTGTATGATCGAAGTGTTCGAATAACATACACATAACTCGGTTTTAGCAGTTTTAGTCCTTTATTTTGACATGGTATCGACGTGTGTAGTGTTATATCAGCGCTCTCGAGAAATATTGACAAAAAAATGCTAAAATAAAAATATAGAGACTAAACCAACAATTGGATGGAATAGAGCACTAAAATAACAAAGAAACTGGCATACAAAACCAGAATTACGATTTTTCAAGAACAAAAAAACCACCAATATCATATATTTGGTGTGTGAAGTAAAAAGTACTTGAATGATATACAAGGCATGGCAAAAGGTCCTTCTCTCTAGCACGCCTATATAATTTATAAGGTACGCATGTGCATAGGCTCATCCAAAAAAAGAGATGTTTGCCACAATAACAAAACTTATAGTAGAATCAAGAGTGGCATCCACTACTTCAAATCTCATGAGATTGTAGTCCCCTTCCAGATACGAAAATGGTCGAGCCGGCCCGAGCAATATAATCAGTTCTTTTTTTTCCGGAAAAAATTTCTTTTCAGTATTTTATTATTTAGTTTATCTTATTAGAATACGTCGAGTCGCGCCACTTACAGATATTCTCGAGACTTTCGCGACAGATTTTTTCTTTTTTTTTCGAATTCGCTTTATTCGAAAGAGAAAGGTTGGTGTTGTTTTGCCTTTACAAAAAGGGTACTTTGGATTAGAAGCAATGCACTAATTAAGGAGTAGTTTTGAAGGAAACTTTAGACGTTTTGTTGGAACTTGAAGGAAAGGAAATTACTTGATGAAGCTTTTTTTGAAGAAAGTTAACTCATTAATGGGTTAACCCCTTGTATAGGTCAGAGGCCCTTTGGCCCATACATGTTGGTAGATCCAGGGATATGCACGAGTAGGCAGGGGTCCAGGGGAGAGGACCTATATAACGGACTAATTCCCATGACATACCCCACAATATTTCGGTGAGAAATATGCTCCACATGATAATCGAACCCGTGAAGCCGGGGATGTTATTCCCACTTCATCATAGGTCTTACCAACTCGCATGTGCTCCTGGGGCGACATGAAGCTTTTTTTTGTTGTAAAGAAGGCTGTCACTTTGCAAAGTCCAAGAATTCTTGTCCTACAAACTAAAGCTTTTGTTGTATAGTAACCTTGAGATCTTTTTTAAGGTTACCATATATCTTGTCGTGCTCTCATTTTTTGAATTTGATATATCAAATTTTGAGTTGTAACGTGAGACTATTCAATTTTATGGGCAAAGGTTCTCATTTTCTTTGGAAAATTTACTCCACTGAATGAAAGAAGAGGCAAAATAAAAAAAAGAAATTGGGTATTAACTTTGTCCAATTTTGTGTTGTTTTCATTAAGTTCTCAAAATTTAATTTTGTTAGATAACTTTTATTTTTCTATTATTTTGATAAAAGTGTTAGACGTGATATCTGTCAAGTCAAATTTTCAAAGGCAAGTCAGCATTTCTTGATGTCTTGTAAATATTTTTTTTGGTGACAAAACCTAATAAAACCAAAATGCAAAACTAGACAAATTTACTAGACAAAAAAAAAATATATTTTCCCATAAAATGATGATGAATTTCCTTGGTCAAATATAACATATCAAAGCTACGAGCATTTTTTTCCTTTATTGAGTTGTATGATGACATTATTACAATTGACATGGGTCTCTAAGTCTATCTCCAATCCAGCACCAAAATGGTGTTTTACACCATTTTGGTGCTGAAAAATGAAGTCCAACCCTCTGCACAATTTCACCAAATTTGGTGCAGCACCAAATATTTTGCACCAATTGGTGCAACACCAAATATTGTGCACCAAATTTGGTGCAGTTTTTTGCACTACGTCAAATCTCTATCTTTTCTTTTCTCTTTTTTTACTATACTAAATAATTATTGAAAAAATAGATTTATATGAAATAATTATAAAAATCAAAATTAATAACTAATTCAATTAAATTTTTTTTATTGAATATACATAAATTAATATTTTAAATGAATTTAATGTTTCTATTGATTAAGCATATTTAATTAATTAATAGAATAATAAATCAATTAGATCAAACTTCTCCAAAATCACATTGTTCAATTAAATTTTATATATTGAAGTTATTGATTTATTTTAAAACGTTTCTTAATTATTATAATTTATTATTAAAATAATATAATTAAAATATTAATAAAATTATATTGTTACACCATTAAGAAACATTAATATATATGAATTAATGAAATATTATGAGAATATAACTTTTGGTATAAGATTTGAAGAAAGTGTGTTGAAGATGTATATTTATTTAGTGCAGAAATTACACCAAAAAATAGAGTTATGGGTTGGAGAAGGCCTAACCTGAAACATCGTCTAAATATGGAACCCTGGTGTCACTATAAACCATGTGTTTTAGTCATTTATCTCGCTATTACTTTTAATTATTCTGCATATAAACAATAATATTATCTCATGAAATATTCATAATTTAAAATATCCCCTCCCACAGTTCATGTTATACAATTGATAATCATATTTTTTCATTTTATTTTAAGTGAACATTCAATCGCTCATATCGTATATAAAGCTTTAAGGTAATTACATCATGACAAAAAAGAAAAAATTAAACAATAAATTAATGTAACCATTTGTAATTATGAGTATTATATTCAAATTTATATGATCTTATAACAATATTATTGGACAATCAGTTTTAACTAGTTTTAGTAGAAATCTTATTCGGACTATCGACAAGTATTTGAGAAATCTTAAATATTTGAAAGATAAGTTTTTTTTTTAATACAAAAAGATGGAATTGAATTAAGATCTATGTGTTAACATAAAGATAAAATTTTTTGTTTTAATTTTTATTCTTATCATTATTTTTCTTTCAAATATAACAATAAAAAAAAGAATATTTAAAACAAAATTTGTTAGATATATTTTCGATGGTTTCTGTCTTCTGATTAAAATTTCAAAAAGATTTTAGAACATTAAATCTCTATAATTTTGGGATTTGAAGGCTCTCTCGTAGACTATAAATATGAGCCATTTTCTTCAATCAAATTCACTCAATAAAATTGTGTGAAAAACACAATATTTTCTATAGCCCACTCTACGTTTTTATGTGTTGAAAATGACGTCGAAAAATTTAGATTTATACGTTTGTGTTCGGAGTACCAACACACTGTCTTCTTGGAAAGCTGTGGTTTTTACAATGTGATAGTACACATAAATAACAAAATCAGCCGGATGTTAATCTTTCTAAATTTAAAATCATATTAATTTATATTCATATGCTCAGTTTATAATTTTTTAAATTGTATTATCGCTTTCGCTGTGATTTAATTGATCATTCGATAAATTTGTATCTAAAATTTTTCCAGACACTCAACAAATTCCAACAAAAGGTATTAGAGCGACTCCGACTGGGCTTAGGATGGTGGACGAGTATCCCACATCTCCATGCCATAGGAGAGATGCTGGTCATTTAAGTGGGGATGTGCTTCAACCTATTGTGACGCGTTTTAAAGCCACGCAGAGCCAATGAGGTTGGCTTAAAGTGGACAATATCATGAATGAATTAGCCAATGAGGTTGGCTTAAAGTGGACAATATCATGAATGAATTGGCCAATGACACTTAGTACTAAGGAACTATTGTAGGCATATTGAATGAAAGATAAATTCAAATTCTTCATTATATTTTATCTCTATCCTCGGTCACAAAATATAGTGGCGATCACTTTATAATTTTACAATCACAAGTTTATGATTAAAAATAGGAAAATATGTATAATCTCCTTTTCTATGGAAATCTTGAGGTTTTACTATACATATTACCACATCAGTTTCGCATTGATACCATATAGGAGTCACGTAAATACTAAAATTGTCAAAAATCCGAAGATTTAGGATTAAAACTGAAGTTTGACCATATCCAGAATTATAGGGACCAAATATGTAATTCTCCTAAAAAAGAAAAAAAAAACGAGAAATTTACTTTGATATTAGCCACGAGCGATTGAGCCACTTCCTTTATCATAAATATCTCCGAATATCCCTTCTCTTCTTAGCTTTTCTTCCTTGGATTTCCGACAAAAAATCACCCAAGAATTCACTTCCAATGCAATGCAAACGCCTAGCAGTGTCGAAAGGCACAAGCAATACACTAGTTTAGCATAAGATGTGCCCTCTCCCATGATTTCAAATCCTTGGAAAACATTAATAACTCCCAACAAAACACAAGCATACCCAACAAAATGGTGATATGATTTCCAGTACTTTCTAAATTTGTGTGTAGTTTTAGGCCTGAACAGTAGTGCCAGTGTTTGCAACCACCCTAAACAAAAGGCCGCGAACGCAAGCTTCCGATGCAGCCCGAAAACTCGTCCTGGTGATAGTTCCCCTAGCTTGATCCCTATGGAGAATCCTATTGTTCCTAAGAAAACAGCAAGGACTTGTATCCCTGCATGAGCATAGAACCATGCAGGCCCTATGGCTTGTATGTGCCTTAGATATCGGGCCGTGATCGCCCCTACTGGCAGCAGGATCCCCCAAGAAACTGCATTGAGAATCCCATGCACTATTTTGAGTGTTCCAGTATTGGTATTTGACTTGGTTGATGTGCCTGACAGGACATCTATAGTTGTTATGGAGGAGAGATCGTTTAATGTAGTCGGATGGATCGTCGGAGAGTAGCCTTGCACGTATAGGCCCCTGTTCCAAATGAAATGGATCTTGGTTTTGTTGGTTGGGACCTTTAATGTGGCGTAGATTTGGATGGTGGCGCCATCGTGTATGGTGGCCATTCGGCCACCATAAAGTGCGACGGAAGAGGAGATGACATGGATATCTAGAGGCCGGGATAGGAGGGAGTTCTTTTGGAGCTTGACTGTTGGATCCAGGATATATGGTAGTAGGACAATTTGGCCAGAGCTGGGATCCGGGAACGCGATCAAGGCTCGTGTTCCTGTCATCTCAGGGGAGATCGGGTTGATGCCCCATCCGACCCACCCGGAGGGCGAAATGAAGGTGCCAAAGAAGGCTAGATCAAGAGTTGCTTTGTGGGGGTGGAATGACCAAGCCAGGGAAGCTTGTTGAGTAGGAAGTGTGGTGCATCTTTCGAAGGTTTTCGAGGCGGTCTTGGTCGTGCAACGAGACGAGAAGGCGACATTTGCATGAAGGGATAAAAAAATGTTGAGTAGCAATATGAGCATGATTGTGTCGAAAACGAGAACAATTAGTTAAATCCTGAATTGTAGAGTGTGTTCTTCAACATATATTATGGTGAAAGATGAATTTTGCATGTTTCTAGCCATATTAGTCCATGCCATAAATCATGAAAAAGACACGTTGAATTCTTAGCTTTGAAGACAAGTCAGTGTATGATATGATCATTGCTGATCATACTTGAACATGTTTCTAGCTATTGGTCCATATAATAAATCATGAAAAAAAGACTAATTGAATTCTTATCTTTGAAGAAAGGGCAATGTATGATATGATAACCACTTTTACTAATCGCAAGTAAGAAGTGATCGCCTGAAGTGATTAGTACAATTCAGACTTTAGTTCACTTGATGCAGTTGATTTTAATGCACAGAAACTGGTCCGCACTCAATATTGTATTCTGGTGTTAGTAAGTAGCATGTTATTAAGTTACTAATCAAGGGAGTCTGGATAATTGACCGGGCAATTTGTCTTTTTTAAAGAAATGATCGGGTCATATATTTTTGGTAAAATATCTCTTTCTCACCACCCGCACTTCGACAAATGTATGCATTTCGATTAGAATCATATTACAGTATAGACGTTTATGATCACCCCGTTATTTTTCTCGCATTACGACATTTAACACAATGATGATGTCCTAACATGACCCGCCAACTCCCTCACCTCAAACCAAATAAGTATCCCTTCGACATTCACATCCAGATCATGAATGTTTGGAATCCATATTATGCAAGAAGACATTGTATTTGCTAATTGTTTTCTTGATGTATATTTAGGAGAGGGAAAATTTATATTTGGCATGTATATTTGTTCTTTACAATTTTGCTTACAGATTTTTACTTTCAGTCTTAGTCCTGTATCTTTCGGGTTGATGTGATACTGCTATATTCATCAGGTCATATGGTTACATCAGTACGACGACAGACTAAAAAACTGAAGTTGTAAAAAAAAAAACAAAGGCAGTTGACTAAAACTGAAATTTGACAATATAGATAACAAAAATCACAACATATATATCAGACCAAAATATAATTTCCCTTTGAAAAGAGGGTCATTTCTTTTCATTTTCGTACTGCTGGGCTCTCACGATATCGAGAAATTGCTATATTTCTTGAGACTTGTGCTACAGTTCTTTGGCCATTCAGGGCATATGTCATATTCTCAAATCTTATATTTCAGATGGTATTGTCTAAAGCAAATCCTCAGAATAAGGCATCCAATTTTAACTTTGAACGAGAAAAGAAAGAGACAGTATGCTCTGAACTCCTGTGCAACATTCTCTCCTTTACTTTGAATAAAACTTTGATAAAGGAAAAGAATTCGTTAAAAGTTGACTAAGACATCTGTAGCATGCTTTTGACAATGCAATCACTCTTCCACATTTGTTTCATTGCAATATCATAGGATTCCTTGAGGAATCTAGACAATCTGTTCTCATAAGAAAACCAGCAACATTCACTAACTTTTTCAAGAAATGCCATCAACAATCATGGGAGAGGCTGCGAGATCACTCGGGGAAACGGCCCTCACCGGTATCGTACGTCGAATGGTTAGCCTTCCCCGGAGCATCTTGGGTGGTTTTTCACGAGTCGTGAATCAAGGGATAGACTTGATTGGTATAGGGGATAGACATAACCAGTATCCTCAACATATTCACCATCCGAACTATCTGCCTCATTATCCTCCTAAGCAGCCTCAAATGGTCCAAGAAGAATGGGCTTTCCTTGCAACATTCGAGCAGCAATATGGAGCGTCGCATCCCTTTTTCTATGCTTGCCGGTTCGCGAACGCACTCAAGATGGCTCAAGAAGAGCATAAGTTCTTGTTCATGTACATCCATTCCCCGGACCATCCTTTCACTCCCTCTTTCTGCAGGGAGACACTTTGTTCAGAGGTGACAGTGCAGTTTCTTGATGCAAACTTTGTCAGCTGGGGTGCACTTGCTAGTGGAGGGGAGGGCATGCATATGGCTGCTGCTTTAAGGGCTGCGAGCTTTCCGTTTTGCGCGGTGGTTGCCCCGGCTTCTGGTGATAATTTGGCAGTGCTGCAACAGGTGAGTTCAATCAAGACAATTACCTCAACAAATTGTGCCAGGGACTTGAAAGTTCTGGTCACTAGTTTTGCTTCTTTTGTACAGATAGAAGGACCAGTCTCCCCAGGCGAAATGGTGGAAATTTTACAGAGGACGTTGGAAGAACAAGGAATAGAATTTGGGAGTGCCAGGACTAAACAACAAGAGAAGGCAAATTCGAATCGCCGACTGAGAGAAGAGCAAGATGCTGCTTATCTTGCATCTCTCCAGATAGATAGAGTACATGATTCTTTTCACATTCAATTAACCTTAAGATTGCTGATGAAGGGGCCATCTACTCTTTCCAAGTTCATGTTATGCCTTCTAAAATCAATAAACCTCCCCCTCATACGATTTCGTGAGTCTTACCTTGCGAATAATGGGAATGTCACTCTATTACCAAGCTGGAAGTGTGAGTTGAGGACAACATCGAAACCCATCGCAAACTCTAAGACTTGGCAAGGCTAATTCATTAGATGTCAAACTATCTCAAGTTAAAATAACTTCACATGTTTACTGAGGGATTAGTACCGATTCTATTTCCATTTTCAACTCATAGAATAGGCCATTTAAAGAAAAGGAAACTGATCTAGACAGCGTGGCTTGCAGGCTACCGCATTGATTCGGAGGACTTATTTGGTGCCCACCAAAGGGTTGTGACATCAGGTTACTCCACCAACAAAAAGAGACGAAACTGACAATTTACTCTTTTTCCCTTGTGCCAGGAGAAATCAAGAATGAACAACCCTGCATCATCAGAAAACAGAGTTACAAAACAGGAGAGTTCCAAGCAAAGCTCTGGGAAGAGCAAACCGCTGACAACACTAAAACCAGCTATAACCATGGCAGAAGCATCAAACAAACAGAACACCAGTAAAACGAAAAACTCGGAAGTGACGCAGGTATTTCAGATTTGTTTTTGTTTACATATTCATGAGCATATTTCGTTTACAAGATCGACAAAAACTCATTGGTGCCTGAACAGATTTTGATCCGGTTTCCAAACGGGGAGAGAAGGGAGCATAGCTTCCTCTGTACAGACAAGATAAAAGCCATTTATCGATACATCGACTCACTAGGCCTAGAAGGAGTTGCGAACTACAGGCTGATATCAAACTTCCCTAGAAAAGTTTATGGTGCTGACCAAAAGGGAATGACACTCAAGGATTCCGGGCTACATCCAAAAGCAAGCCTCTTTCTTGAGATTCTTTAGTGTTCGTTTGAAATATCTTTTTCCCTTACAAGAAAGGAATGCAAGGATTAACATGTACAATCTTGATGCAAACTGTAAACTGGACATCTACAAGTACAACTTTGTGTACCTTCTATCATCATTTAGTTCTGGGACAAGTACCTCCAGAAGCTGGGTTTTCTTTTTTTTTTTAATGTGACCTTTCCGGCAAATCAACGTATTATTAGAGCATTACCCCTAGGATAAGGTCAAATAAATCGAGTGCAAAGATATTTTTCCAAAAAAAACAAAAACAAAAACAAAAAGAATGCTTTTCTCTATCTTGTTTATGTTATTTGACATATGTTTCTTTGTTGTTGATAACATTATCAATCAAGGATACTTCTTGTTGTTGTAATTACTTATAAAATGTATAAATTTATAGTATCCCATATTCCTTATATTTTTCTTAGTTTTTAAATAAAAGTAAGTAAAACTCTATCTTAATATTCAACAGAATAAACCCTGTATTACAAGTTCATCACGTACATATAGACATATTTAACAATTAATCCTGTTATTGTGCCAAAAAATTGGTCTTTTACAATGCTAGGAACATACAAATTTTGAGTTTTTCTTTTTGCCAAAAAAATAAATGCTTGAACAGTAAATTATTGAAGTAATAAAAAATCAATGCCCCAAAATAATTAAAATGGATGGTATATAAAAAAATAGATCAACAATTTAAAAGTTCTGATGTATGCAAAATTAAAAAATATGCTTTTTGAACACCAAAAAAAAAAAAAACAAAACAAAACAAAATTGAGTTAAAGCGTGGACTACTGTTGATTAAAGTACATAGCAAGCGAAAAGCGTTTTTATTACTGTTCCCAGCTCTTCCCAGGCGAGACTGCCTTCACTTGTCGCGTCATCCAGTGAATCCATCCCACCATCTTCTTGTTTCTGCTCTATTTTGATAGACAACAAATGGGTATCCCAAGGATTTCGATTGTGGCAGCATCACTGATCTTCGCTGTATCATGTAGTATAACCAGATTGGGTGAAGGGAAAGCGTACGAATCGCCGGAGTATACAGTGATGCACTCTGAATCGGATTTCGAGGTCAGATTGTACGGGGAATCGGTATGGATGGGTGCTCCGGCGGACCAAATCTCTTTCGAGAAAGCTACCAGAGATGGCTTCCACAGGTACCCTTTTCTTGTTTTCAAGTGTGCGTTGTTATCCACATTGAATGGAGATAGATACCAAGATTTTTCTAAGATGAAATGCTAAAGTTTCCATCTTTTCTGAATTCCCAGATTATTCCAGTTCATAGAGGGAGCAAATCTGAACTTTTCCAGGATACCGATGACTGTACCTGTCTTAACAAGCGTGGTTCCAGGAGCTGGACCTCTTCAATCATCAGCTTACAATATAAAGTTTTACTTACCAGTACAATTCCAGGACAGCCCACCTCTTCCACTTCCTGAGCTGAACCTGAAACCTGATTCCTGGAAAACTCGTTGCATTGCTGTAAGGAAGTTTTCGGGCTTCGCAAGAGATAACAACATTGTGAAAGAAGCTCAAAAGTTGGCTGTGAGTTTGAGCAGATCTGCGTGGGCAAACGCAAGTTTTGTGCAGAGTGAGTATGCTTACTCGATTGCACAGTACAATTCCCCATTCAAGTTCATTGGCCGCATCAATGAGGTTTGGGTTGTTGTCGATGGGTCTGAGCCTGCTGGCTGCAAACCTCGGCTTGTGGCCGAAGTCTGAAGCTCGGGTAACTTTGGAGAATGGGCACGATTGGAACAATGGCGAAGCAGAGAGGCCATTGATGTTGATCACATACTGTCTCTCTCAAATTTGCCTGTAAACTTGCCCATTTACATGCATGTTTGTTATCTGATGTATATATACAGAAGTAAGATCTTGCTAGTTCTAAACATTTCGAAGTTCGTTTCCCCTTCCGCCTAAATTCTTGGCTTTGCTAATGATTCCAGATCTTATGTTACATAAAACATTTGAACAGAAAATCTGCACGACTACTTAACCCACATGCCAGGCAAACTCAGTCTACTGAGCTCATTTACCTGCGCCTTTAAGGAGATTTCACCTATAAGCTCCATATTGAGATTGTGACTCAGAACTCAATGCTGCATAATGATCATATCCTATAGACGCATCATGCATGATTATTGATCATGTGAGTTCTTTACACCCCTTTTCAAATGAATGCGGATTGTATTAAATGCATAAAATAGGACAAAACAAATTAATTTTCACATATTACGAAAAAAAATACAATCGCATCTATTAATCAATCGGGCGTCCTGTAGGATATAGGTAAAAAGGCACTGATGTCCGAGAAGCATCCCTCTTCCTACCTAACATAGGCAACTTAATCTGACTGTAATAAACAATGAGAAGGAGGAGCAAAAGCAAAAGAAATGTAAACAATGGGGAAAATATCATGTTATGTTCAAACAGAGAAAGAATGCCACTTTTGGATTTATCAGAACCAATCCATAAGAATTCACCCTCGATTAGTGAAGCACCTAGTGTCCAAGTAACATTTCCAGGCCCAAATATTATTTCAACTCTGTTGAGGCAAAGAGCATTTTGGATAAGAGATGCCAAATACGGGAGATGAAAACAATCCAGTCCGGTCATGCTTGTCTGGTCAGTTGATGGGTTTGAACATAACCTGTCACCCAACTCCCACAGCATTGTCAGGTTTGCCCTCTGGCTCAAGTTTAGGGCATGAGAGACAGCAAAAAATCCTGATAATGCGTGATAACGAGTAACAGAAGGCGATGTTTTTGACAGATTAAGCTCTGTGTTGCCTGTAGATGAGAAATTGAAAGAAGAGTGTTCATAGTTTGACAGAACTTCAAATATGCAACACTTTTATGGGAAAAACCAAGATGACACGATTCAATAACAAACAACTTTATGCTCCAGAGAAACATAAGATTACAAAATCAAACATGGATATTGAGTAGCAATACTTCTGTGTGATCAATACCATATCTGAAATAGTGTTTACAATATATCAACCGACCATTATGAATGTGGATGTTCCACACAACAAGTTAAGTTCATGTGAAACGAGACAAGTTAATAGTTCAAGATATGCCCAGAGTCTAGCTTTTCTCGCAGGATCAATGGGATTTTTTTATAAGACAACCTCGGATGTCTCCAAAGAAAATTCTTAAAACAAGAGGACTAGCAAAGTGAACCCCACATTTGAGGATTCAGTAGTATAGCATTGACTCCGACAGTATAAGGATGTTATGGAAAAGGGAAGAATACAAACTTCCAAATCTCCTACATTTTGCTCATGAGAAGTTATGACCAAAATAAACTAAAGAATGAATAAAGCAAAAGGTACACTACTAGTTTCATCATACTAAATATCTTTTGCGGATAATTCCAGCTGCTTATGCCAAAAATATTTACTTCTGAAGCACATGGCTTCAATGACAAACAAGCACTCAACTCTTTATCGAATAATCAAATAAAACAACACGATAAACTGGGCAAGAATACAAAAAAACGAGTATATTTGGCAGGCATTAAATGCATCTGGTATCCAGCAATTTAATATATTTTCGACTAAATTTTATACTCAGATCATGATAACTTCAACCGACCTCCATAATTAGCTAACCCTACACAGTTTGAACGATGAACTTGGTGTGACCAATCTGAACTGCTAGAATTGATGGCAGCTGATCTAGCAATCAGTTTACACTGCTCCCAATTCGGTTCCCCAACAAGTAACAGAGAATTCAACTCATTGTCTCGCACCTGGTTGCTCACATTTCTTGAATTGCTAGGATCAACTCCAAAGCATGAATGGTTTTGAAAGAAACCAGAACCAAGACAGGGATGTCCAACCTCAAACATACCACCACCACTTTCTCTAAGTGCTTGAGTATGACTAAGCATATTGATTGTTCGACCAAAGGCTTCATTCAAACCAAAAGCCGGCAATGAATATGCTGCAATATCATATTCATATGGCCCAAGCTTTGTTCTAAACTCATGCTCGCCTTTCAAAGAAACATCAACCTCAGCCACCACCTGTAATGACGATCCTCCTATATCAAGAAGTCCTAATGTGTGTGGCATCAAAGAACTCCTAAACACCCCCATTTGATAATTCAAGGCTACCCAACCAAAATACGCCTCCTCTTTCCCAGTCAAGACTCGAATCCAGCTTTTCCTAAACAAAAACCCATGCTCTTTCACAACATTCTCAACATTCTTCAAAATCCGCTCAGTGTCTTCCACGGTTAATCTCCTCATTCCAGCTGTAGCAAAAACCATTATAGGCGTCACAGAATGTCTCTTTAAAGGTACCCATTGTTCCGCATATCTAATCAGTGGCTCTAAAGATGCCCTCACTTTAAATCCATCATGAACAGAATTATGCAACCCCGGTTCAGTTTGCATACAATGGTACTCACAACCATTGCTCTGATTAATATTTTGTGGGTAACTTCTTAACAAAATGGGCAACTTCCCATAATCCTTATTCCCATCATTAGTCTTCCACTCATACACATTTACCCTTGAGCCAGTACTTCCACAGTCCAATACAACGGTGAAATATGTATTCATCTTCTCAGACACAAAAATTTGATCTTTACGAACTAAATATCCACCAACTATTCCTATTATCAACATAATAAAAATGATGACAGCTAATTTTCTTATTCCGGAGTTGTAAATAAACCTGGTATTTTGAAGCTTCCATTTCCACTTGGGCTCCATCTCTTCACATCAGAAGAAACCCACGATTATTAAATCTATTACACCTCATCTTCTTCAAAGAATCCGCCTTCAGCTACCTAATCAATTCCAAAATAGCAACAATTCAAGATTTTGAGAGTACTTGATCAGTTGCTCGCGTACCTTTCTGCAGGTACAAGGAAACAGGAGAGGCAGATCTATGGTTCGTTGTCAGAGTAACGTTGCTACTTGATGGTAATCCTTTCTTCTCCATTTTCTTGTCGTCACTTTATTTATTTTTTATAGAAAAAAATTCACACCCAAATCTCTCCAAAAAGAATTTTTACATGCAACCAACTTTCCATTTTTTTTCATTTAAAAAAATAGAGACTTCCAAAAATTTGTATATTTATTGATTGTTTGATAAAACAGAGAGAGTTTACGTACTGTTTCCTTTTTCTTTTTCTTTTTCAAAGTTACAGTTGTATTTTTGCAAAAGAGATTATTTTCAAAATAAGTTTATCATGAAGGCTACAAAGTTAAATGCTCTGGAGATAATTCATCTAATATGTACATCACTCAATGTGACAATGTCCCATACGGAAAGAGTTGATAACTACAGTCAATTTCTTTCGTTTTTTCATTTGTTAGAATTGGATATCGAACTCGAAAAATAACATTTAAACTTGGGACTTTGGTCATATGAATATCCTGGTGTCTTTTGTTCTTATGGACGATTGCCGAATGGTTGCGTGACAGTTAAACATAATGGCCACTTATGTGGCTATTGGAATCCAAAACCAAGTTTTAGGATTGTTTCTCTAACTTTTCTGAACGAAATTCGAACTTCCATGGCATAGTTGGAGTAATTTGCAAGAATTGATTTTAGTTATGGATGAGAATAAAAGCAAAGTAAATAAGAGAAAGCTGCTACATAAATATTGAGTTGATTAATTGTTTGAATAGAACAGAACCCAAAAAAAAAAAAACGATTTATTCTTCAAATATCAGTGAGAAGCATCTTCTTCTTCACAGAATTTTGTGTACTCTTTTGGCCCCATTAGTGATCCTAATTCTGATGGATCACTTGGCTTCACCTTTATCATCCACCCTTCTTCATATGGGCTTGTATTGATCTTGATTTCATGAAATAGCAAAAGTCATTCCACAAAAAATTATATATGGAATATGAAATTCAATATTAATCAGCCAACACATTTCTCAGTGAAAAATAATATGAACATATGAGGGAACTAAGAAAGTTCATTGGCCTTACCAATCCAGGTGAATCGGATAGCTTTTTGTTGACCTCGATGACTTCACCGGAGATCGGAGAATTGATGTCACTGGTGGCTTTTACACTCTCCACGGCTCCAAAGCTGCTGCCCTTGCTCACAGGTTTACCGGATTCAGGCAGGTCCACGAACACCACTTCTCCTAAATGATCCTGAGCAAGTAGAATTTTAGTGGCCATATAAATAAGATGTATTTTCAATCTTTTGCAACACTAATGTCTTCCATTGGTTTTCTTCCCCATTTTCCCCCTAGTTTCAGCCTTAATGCAATACAAAGTACGATACTTTCAAGGGTATGGATTTCAATTACTTCCCTTTAACAGTGATTGCAGCTACATTTCTTCACAAATGTCCCACACTGAAGAAAAAATAGTAAATAATGACTTCTGAACTCCCTTGGAGTTATAACCTAACATCAGAACTCTCATTGAGCGCGGTGTAGCAGAATGGGCAACCTAGAAAAGAGCTACTATTGGATCAGTGTCAATAATTCTATTTGGGGGCTGGATCAAGGTGTGATGCATGCACAGAGGAACAACTATTGTTACTGTTGAAACATTGTTGGCATAGAGGAGTTATTTAGATTATCTAGTCCACTGAAATCTCTCTCCGGATCTTTTCATGCTAGTTGATGTATCTACTGAGGCAACACAACCACTACAAAGATAGTTCCCAGATTGCTCTGCATTCTTGCTGGACTTATATAGGTGAAAACAAGAGGTTCTACATGGAGAAATGGGTATCATACTTCTCATTTCATGCTAGTTGATGTACCCACTGAGACAATGCAACCACTACAAAGATAGTTCCCAGACTTATTGAACAAGAGGCTTCTACATGGGAAAATGGATATCATACTTCTTATCTGCTAAAGGCTATAACAAACCATTCTTCTACATGGGAAAATGGATATCATACTTCTTATCTGCTAAAGGCTATAACAAACCATTCTACTGATTCCGCTTGTGAGCCATATATCTCATAATAATTCGACCTTATCAATGGGATCATATTAGTATGACAACTCAGTTTCCAGCATATTGCCAGGTAGATCTCATTCTTTGACACTGGAGATGGTTGGTGTTCATCGGCCAGGACGTTCGCCTATGGGAGCAAATGCGAAGTTCACAATCCACCTCTGCGGACAAGGCGGTTTCGAAGGAGATTGGAAGGATATAATGCTGGAATCTTAGTCACAGAAGCAAATATTAATCAAATTGCTATCAAACTTTCAAGTCAATGAGAGCAAATCAATCACTAATAACAAAGCATAAACTCCCAAACTTTCCCCACTCAATCTCCCATTCTCAATTTCCACGAGTAAACAACCATCACTACCATGGTGAGTTCTCGAAACAAGTTCGCATTCAATGCCTCACCATGGCCAGCTTCTCACATCAAGCAACAAAATACCATTAGAAAAAATAGAAGCAGTCCTCCAAGCAATGAAGGATGATGGAAGAACCTGAGCATGGTCTGTAATCCCAACAACAGCCACAGAGCCCTCGTGCTTCACCCATTCATGCGAAGAATTGTACTTGAACCCCTCCAGCACTGCAAAATTAACCCCCATTACAAAAGTGAGTAAACTTGAACCAAAGTGAGTAAATTTACCAGTTGAAAAGCATCTGGCGAGCGAAAAGGCCGGAGGAATGACGGCTGATGAAGAAGATGCATTGGCGGTGGAGATTCTGAGAGCATTCGCAGTGGAAGAAGCCCACATTCTGAGAGCCATTTTTGAAGAAATTTCGTTCTTCAGTGAGTTTGAGTGACTGTGGGAGGGATGGATTTAACATTTAAGTGTTGTTTTGTTATCTTATACGAATGGTGGACACTCAAAGCCTCATCCTTGGAAACATCACTATAACAAATGGAAAGTTTGTAGCTAAACCTGAAGCCCACCAAAATAGATATTTGAATTTCATGTCGAACTTTGACAAGAACTCGAACTCGAAATCGAATATTACTAATATGATATTCATTGAGAAAATACTTATAACATATATTTTTAAATAAATCTTGTGTGAGCAATTATGTGGACATCTGATGATGCGACACTTCCTATTACTGTCATATCATCAGGTGTCCACACAGGTGCTCACAGAAGATGTCCACAATATCAGCCCCGAATTTTTCAGCGACAATGATCTCTCATAGGGACCAATAGAATGTAATCCAACATTAGTTAAAAAGTAACTAACCATATGTAGTGTATTCACAATTGTATAGATAGAGGTTTTATGCTTAAAGACACAAGAAAGGATTGAGATGCTCAAACTCATTACATTAGAGGTATTAGCTAAAAAAATAATTGATTTTAGTTCGTTTCAATTTTTTTTATGGGCTTTGTGTGGTTTTATTCTTGAATTAATCAATTTGACTGTCATTTTAGTCCATAGAGTTTTATTTGGTAATTTATCATTGTTGTAACATGATTATCGTAAATATTTTATTTGAGATTATCTATAATAATCTTTTTATCAATATTATGAACCTTGTATTTAAATAGCAATAAATATCAGAAAATAAAAAATAAATAAAATTTTATAATGGATCCATCATCCAAGTAGCCGGATCACAATCCGGAGCCTTGAACGATTTAAAGCAGGGCCGGGTATCGTTCGATAGGTCGGTTCCAAAATTACAAATTTAAAAAAAAAAGATATTTAATTTAGAAATCATATATTCAAATGAGGTCCTTCAATAATCATTTGTCTATCCAGAACCGAAAATCTCTATCTGGAACTTCCTTCTATCCTCTGCCCGGAAGAAAAGATACGATTTTGATATATTCTCCGCGCGTGATTACTGAAATTTTGCGTAAACAATCTGTTCTCTTAAGAATACACCGTAAGCATGTATTTTTGTTACGCTTGATGCTATATCCATGGATATATATGTATTTTTATGCTCCGGAATCAGTAATCATGGATAAGATTTAGGTTTTCTTTTTGATACTATGTTATGGGGTGTTTTGTTCCGGCGAATAGTTTCGTTAATTTGGAAATTATCGTGTTTTTTTTTTACCGAATTGTGCTCATATTGGAAATCTCATTTGATCACCTAGGGTTTATTAGCTTAATTGTACGCTTTTTGCATTGCCTCTGCTTCATGAAATTACTCTCTGTGAAGTTTACGGTAGGTATGAGGGATAAAGCTAGATAGCATTTTGAGTGTCTTTTTAGTTCATAATTTTAAGCGCAATGCAATGTTTCCGGGGAAGCAAACTACTGAATTCTTTGCATGCGGTGCAGATTTTACGGTTATCGTTATTTTTTAAAAATAACTAAATTGTCATGTGAAATGTTCAATTTAAATCCAGAGCAATTAATTTTTCGGAAGATATTAAGAAGAGATTGAGAGTGGAATGTAGTGATTTAGTGTTGTAATCCACAATATCTTTGTTTGAATTTTTTACTAAAAGGAGCTATTTCTTTTTCAGGGATCACAGTTATCCGTGTAATTGCTAATTCAGTGGGGACTGTCTGCGTGAATATGGTGTAAATGATGGCACTGGCAACTCATCAGTTTCAGGTGATCATGTCTCTCCAGGTCCTAATTGATGGATGCCTGAGATAAAAAGCTCTAGAAATTTGAAGTTTACGTGAAGAAATGTTTGTGCAATTATTTATTATTGTTTAAAGTTAGTATAACATGGATATAGTTATTTTAATGCATAAGGTGCCTTTTAGTTTTCATGTAATATGATATTAATTTCACGTATTCCTTTCTCACCGTGATCTTGATATCGGCATGACTGCTCATTGCAACGGTATACAGTCCCATAAGGTAAAGAACTCTGTTAACTGAGATCACTTTGCTCGATTGTTAACAAGACTCTATCTCACAGTTTCTGGATGATGGTCGCGTAAAGAATCTTGATCCACCCTACCATATTCTGATTTGTGATTGTCTTTTCTACATCCTATGAAGACTGAATCTTTTCGTTACCCAATTCGGAGCGAATGCTTTACATGCTTCAATTTTTCTTGACAGAGCTTCAATCATGTCAAAGCAGTTATCGTCTGATTTGTTTATTTTAATGACAGTAGCCCTCGAGTAGCCATAATTGAGATTAGTGATTTCAAAGTGTATTTTCCTTAATTAAATAAAAAAGATGCTATCTTCTTGACTTTGTTCAGGGTTCTTATTGTTCTCCCTCCTCCTATTCATCATGGAGCAGAGGAAGAAAGTTAAAACCTTTTTCACCGTCATTCCTTCCTGTTGGGACAAAGGATCGTCTCGTCTCTCTAAAATCCAGATACCGCTTGAGGTAAATTCCCTTCTTTATCCTCTCTTAGTTTACGCTACATGTTTTTCAAGGATGAAGAGCCATATAAAATAACTCCTCTTCAAAAGTATCAATTTATCTTAATGCTGGTATGTGGTGTAGATAGGCTACATCGTGAAAGTTCGGACTTCAACCTGTCATAATGCATGTCATTTGCCTTACATATCCTCGTGGATCTGAGCTAGACTCTTCTGCTGAAACAAGGACAGTAATGAAACCATGGCAATAGCTAACTCTGTTAACGTTGATGGTTTGCGTGTTTCCATGGGGTGTTTAAATTTGAATCATTCTAGCTGTTTCTTCACCTTCTCAAATTTCTTGTGGATTTGTGGCATATAGTTATCTGATCCTTGACAATTTGTAGATATTACGTGTGTTGTGCAGTATTTCTGCTAATCTTTTAGGTGAATTGACCAGAAGTTCTTGGTACTAAGCTTCATAATTTGCTTCTTAGGCCTCTTAAGAATTAGAGCTTTTGCACCCATCATGATTTGTTGGTGGATTTTACATGTGTCCACATCACACCGAAATCTGGATTTTTCTCAAGAGTTAATTCTCAACAGTTTCTGTTGTTTAATACATAAACTGATCAAATAGTTTTCTTTCAGTGTAGGTGCTTCTCTTTTGCATGGGCCAAGGTCAAAATCACTAAAAATATCAGCTTTCAAAGGCAGTAGTAGACATGATGATTCTGGTAGCCGAACTAATGGTTCAAAATCCCTAAAGAATCCTGTTAAAGTTCCTTATTTGCAAAATGAAAACAAAGAATCCACAGTGGAATCTCCAAGGGCTGCCTTGGATGAGATGACTGCTAGATCACTAGCTATGCAAAATTTATTCAGGCATTGGTTAACATTACTGCGTACACCGTCACAAACCCAACCATTGGAGGAAGTTGAAGAGCCTTTTTCGACTGAGACGTCTGAGTTGCAAAGTACAAAACAAAAGCAAGGAAGAGGTGAAATATTGAAGGCCGTTTGGTGCTACTTCTGTGGCTTGGATGCCACAATCAAGATCCCGTTGTTGGTACTGTAAGCATCGTCTCTCCATCTCTCTCTCTCTCTCTGTTGAGGTTTTTCAGAGACACTCTCTTGGCTTCAATAAAACAAAGAAATACATAAAACTTAACAGGAGTAGAGTACTGTGATGGTATGTTCGATCTTTGATGTATGCTATGCAGTTTTGTTTTTCATTATGCCCATCCAGAGGATCAGAAATTCTTATGGGTTTTCGACTCTATATAATATGAAAGTTTTTGGTAGGAACTGGTGCTAATATGATGGGTGCCCTACTCACTCGGGATATATGTCTTTATTATACCACAAATGTTTTCTCATTGCAAAATCAATATTTGAATGAAGTTTTTAGCTATCAAGATCAGGGAAAAATGTGCTTTATTTCAGCTGTTTTTCTATATAGTGATTTTTCTCTGTAAGCTACTCTCTTCCAAATTTTGGTCTCAAATTTCTAGTTTATGTCCTGAGTCAAACATTAAACATTTAATCATACGTAGCTGCCGTTGGATCAGTTTTTTGACTGCACATCCACCCGCCATGAAACATTGCTGATGACTTGCACTTGATTGTTGCAGTACACCTCTATACCTCGCAGTGAACGTTGTCTATGGTTCAGAGGTATCAAAAGAATTGACTCCACTTTGGATTCTTGGACCATTACTTGTCGCTCTCTACATTAAGATGTTTCGGGCAATATGCGGCCTTTATGTTTTCAGCTTCAAGCAGACAGTGAAGATAGTGAAAAGTATGCCTGCTTACTGTCTGCTGGCTTACGATTACATTTTTCAAGGGAAACTAAAAGACGGCTTACGAGCTCACTTGTGGGAACGAGTTGTGCATATGAAAAACACAAACTACAACGAGGCAACTAAAAGAATATTGAAGGATTTGCAAGGCTGGCTGGTTGAGATATACCTCGACTTTGTTGAATCGATATGGCCATTCTATTGCCGTACAATCAGGTTTTTGAAGAGAGCGAATCTTATATAGCTTTTGAGACATCTCTTTGCAGAATTAGTGATCACCGCATAGTTCTCGTTTTGGGTAACATTCGACAACCCAAGCTCTAAGGCTGAACCTGTTTTCAGCCGGTTTATTCACTTGAGCAGTGCAGCTAAGAATGAAGAGGATCGGCATTGGTCAACTCAGAAGAAGATTTTATCCATTTTGTGATGGTACTAATGTACTTCCAGAGGGACCCTTATCCTGTTATGGGAAGCTTTTACCAGTGCACTCGGTTTTTTGCAATTTTTTCAGGTTATTGACAGATATAGATGTAGCCGATTCCTTTTTCCAACACGAACTCTTATTTGTATTTGGTTCTTTGTATGACTATATCATGCAAGTAATATCTAGTCTGCCTTTGAAGAGGCATCACTTTCTCCAAGTTTGTCCGTCTTTTTAGTGATATGATGAATTTTGCTAATTTTTCTAAATCATCACGTTATATTTATATGTTAATAGGTAAATTTATCTAGTTAAAAGAAATAAACTAAAAATATTTAAATATATTATTTTAATAAACTTAATATGGAAACTCTTGATAATGTAAAACATGTACTGAAATAAAATTTGTGGTTAGGACTTAATGATGATTGCTTATACGTACTGTTATTTTGGATTTATTACCGAAACTTTAATTGTCTCTTGTATAATTTCTGATATATTTTTGTCTTAGTCAGATATATATTTGAGTTTGATAATCTTAGTCTTATTTTTACAAAATGTTTATAAAATTATATTAGTGTGATATCATTCAAATTAAAAAAAGACTAAGTTTTTAAAAAATACAAATGCTGAACTAATAGAATTTTTGTTGCAGGTGTTAATGCAGTTGTTCAATTTTCTTCTATTAGTATATTTTTTAAATATATTATTTGCTGTTTTAATTTATTATAATTAAGTTTTTCAATTATTTATTATCATCGAATTTCGTAACTACCCCAAAAACCAAATCGGCCTTGTGGTCCTGCGTGAAATGCACTACGAATTCCAGCGAGAACAAAAGCAGCCGCTTTATTTACTTCCACTAGACTAAGGCCCGTAGCTTAAAATCCTCCGAATTCCCACCATTTCTTCGGCCACTTCGCTGATGGTATCCAAAATCTTCCGCTGGAATCAAATGGGTTTTCTTGATATCATGAAATAATCTGCCTTGTTTTGCTTTACGGCAGTGGTGGTTGTTATTAATATTGTTTTCTACCTTGTGGGCGCGGCGCAAGAGTGCTACTGAGAATGAAACTTGGTTCTTTGTATTCTTGTGTTTCTACTTCTCTTTCCTCACCTTTTAAAAGGACGGACACTTTGAAGGTATTTTTCTTGCTCTTTGATTCGTGATTGTGTTGTGTTAAAGATTGCTTTTTTATAAATTTCAATCGATTAAGACCTGTTTTATCTGGATTGTTGGCCTTTGGTAATGGCAAGCTTCCAGTTGCTTTTAAGTTCCATTTTTTCGGCTATTTTTTTGTTCGTTGAGTTGGTAGGAAATATCATTGTATTGCATTATTAAGGTTAATAATTCAGCTTGTTATTCCGGCAATTAAGAGTTAGGTGGGAAAATGGATTTGTATAGTATAAACCAAATATACCACAAGTTTAAGAAATTGACCCAAGATCTTGCCAAATTGTTTGGAAAATTTTATTTTACTTCAATAGAGCCGTCACATGTTTTGGGCTTCATTTTGAGAAACCTATTAAGGTTTGCTTGCTTTGGTTTTTGATTCAATCTGTGGGTTTTGACTATTTGCACCTCTGCTCTGTAGCGCCTTAGTTTCAGTCCTCGATAATATCATGTCAAAGAAATGCAAGGACAAACTTAGCAGGGATGCAGTGTTCCCAATATTCTAGTATTATGTTAAGAATTTTGCTGCAAATAAAGGTGGTGGTTGTAATTTTACTTCAAAATATAGAGATCAGATTATTCCAAGATAGAGGTAGTCGTCTTAGTTACCGATTCTCAGAGACCGAAAATTTATGTTGGTTTACTTTGTACCTTTAAGTATCAAGGTCATCATTTCAACTCTGAATGAAGTCTCTAAACTCTCTGATTACTTATTTAGTACACATTGCAAGTCAACCCAAAAACGGATAGGGTTCAGACATTGTTTCTATTTCACGGCATGAAAATATGTCGTGTGTAAATTCTTGCAGTTGTTTCTTCAGTTGAGGTTCCATCTGATTTCAGTCTATGCCTAATTTTTCTCGTTTGGCGGTAGTTTTTTGCTTGTTCGACATTCATATAATTGGTCCAAAAATATTTTCAATACCAAAATTCACATGATTCCTTTTTACAATGATATTCTAATTTTTTTGCTTTCGCCTTCAGTTGAGCTCCAGATTAGGCCTTTCTGATGGCTGGAGTTTCTATACAGAACCATTGAGAGTTATTAAAGGTACCTTTTGCTTTGTTAAGTTGTCAAAACAATAATTTCATACAAGAAAAACTTGAGATGTGATATTTGGCCCTTTTGTTGGGGACCACCAATTCAGTCGTAGTTGCACGGAACTTATCAACCTTAGACAAATTTGAAATATCTAAAATTGTGAAGATTGGATGATTTTGTTGGTAGTGGGTTGTTCTTTGTGTGAAGCTCACTTACTAGGATCATTTGACACGTTAGATTATAACACCTGTATCTTTTAGTATCTGTTCGATTCTAGTTCTTTGCGTGGATCATCCTGGTTATTGATTTTTGTCCCTTTCAAGTTGACTCATGCCAGCTCACACAAAGGAAGCTGAAAGGAAGAGTTAGCTTATTGAGAAGGCCATGCATTTTATACGCTACCTCCGAAGATGAATCATACAATGATCTTGAACCAGATAATTTCGAGCAAGAAAGCCCAAATCCTCCTGCTAAAGATGATATTTCTGAAGATACTTCATCTCAGCTTTTTGAAAGAACTCTGGGAAAGCCAGGATTTATTTCGTTTTATGGACATAAACAAAGAAGTGAGGATGAAAGTCCTGTTTCTATCCCTGCAACAAATCGAAGTGATCTTTTGTGGTTTATTGGCCCCACCGTCCTTGTAGCATCTTTTGTCTTTCCTTCACTTTATCTCCGCAGGATCCTAACGACGATATTTGAGGACTCTTTGCTAACCGGTAGGTTAACTGGAGCCATTTGTTGCTGTTTACAAAAACCAAGTGTTCGCATCATGGAGCTACTGTGTATCCCAAGTCCCTGAAATTATTATGATTTTTTCTGTAGGAAATTATCGTATCTTGTTTTTGCAGATTTTCTAATATTGTTCTTCACGGAAGCGCTTTTCTACTGTGGAGTTGCTGGTTTTCTTTTCCTGGTAGATCAACTAAGGAGGCCTCTGGAGCCAGTATTTGCTCCTACAAACTGGAACCCAGCTCCTTATTTCGGAAACCGCATTGCTTCTGTTGCTGTTTTGGTTCTTAGCCTGACGATTCCTATGGTGACGATGGGGTTTGTTTGGCCATGGACAGGTCCTGCAGCTTCTGCTACTCTTGCTCCCTACCTTGTCGGCATCATTGTCCAATTTGCTTTCGAGCAATATGCAAGATATGTTAACTCTCCTTCTTGGCCTGCCATTCCCATAATCTTTCAAGTATGAATTATTAGTTTTTAATGTCATTAAAAGTCAATTCGTATTTGTTTCAACACAGACTATATTCACCTGAAGCAATCCATTCTCTCTTTGAGCACGTTGCAGAATAAAACTGTTGGCTACTAACGTTAAACTTTTCGATTTCGTAAAGGTTTATAGGTTGCATCAACTGAATCGAGCTGCACAATTGGTGACGGCCCTGTCTTTCACAGTGAGAGGAGCTGAGATGACTTCACACAATGTGGCTATAAACGGTTCCTTGAGTACACTTCTCAACGTCCTCCAGTTTCTCGGCATCATCTGTATCTGGTCGCTTTCGAGTTTCATTGTCAGATATTTTCCATCACCCACCACTCCTGATCGGTGAGGACACGAGGGAATATGAACTCGCCTCATTGTCACCTCTCTAGAGATGATCTGACATACGGTCAAGACTGCACAGACACAAAAATCTCATTTGCCCTACGCACTCGCTTATAAATCCATGATTAAAAGGATTACCATCTTCCTCCATTTAGCACAGTCAACATCATCATATTAAAGATGAGGCCCCTTTATAATAAGGCTGATTTAGTTTTTTATTTGTCATGCTATTTCTCAGCTCGTCTCTGATGGTTTTCGACTCATTGGATCTGCTGGAATTTTCAGGTCCTATCTTGTATAGTTTCTTTTAGACTTTTCACCATGATCTTGTGTAAAAAGAGCTATTTCTTTGATGGGTTCTTTGTAACTGTAATGACATTGTTCTGTTTTTTTGGCATCAATGGATAATTTAAATGCAGTTTTTTATGGATTGAGCTGGTGATCTTGTTTAAACTATTCAATATTGGAGCTGATCTCTAGTCACATCCCCTTGAACATAGTGTATTTAATATTAACTTTTAACATAATTAATTGTAATAAATTGAATTAACGTGAGACACCGAGGAAGGTAGTTTTTTTGTGGACAAGAATTCACGGTGTAACCATTACTCGAACTTATACGAGACACAATATGATGATAACTAAGAAATCATTACCTAAATATAATATATATATAGAATCGAAGCAATTTTTCTTTTAATACATAACATATACAATAAAAGAAAGAGGTATACATGGGAGAGGTATACATGGGAGAATAACTCATGCATTCCACGTACCGGAAAGTCATAAAAATCCTGCTGAGGGTGTCGTTAAAACCTTTTCATAGAAAAAACCACCGTTAAAGACGTCTAGTAGAATAAAAGGTAACAAAGTTTTAGGCACGCCTTGTGCTTAAGCGCCAAGAGTTAGGCTGATCGTAGAGCAACTCGATCCGCTCTTTTCTCTTGTGCTTGCTCTTTCTGGTAGAATCTGGCAGCTTGAACAATCTTGGGCCCAGTTCCAGCAGCCACTCGGGATTTATTACGGTAACATCGCGTATGTACAGTTTTATAGTCATGACCAACTCGTGTTATACGACCCAGTCGGACTTGCTTTGAAAAATAATGCTGCTCCGATGGAGGTGAATCGGATGGTCATTGACCTATGTCCGGTGACCTCCCTAGGTATCTCTCCGAGCATCATGGAAGAAGGGCATAGTCTTTGAAGTCTAATTTAATTTTAACCTCCTCTTTATTTGTAGGAAATAAATTGGGTAAAAGGGTCACCCATGAGCGACTACTCTTTGAAGTCTTATCATATACATACAGGTGTCCAGGGGCGAAACCAGGGGAGGGGGGCTGGATTTTATATTTATTTTTTTTACATGAAATTATGTATATATTGTATATATATATATATCAAATTTGATATGATGGACACCCAACATTGACATCATGTGGGCACCAGGCTGACGTGACAGCACCAGGAAGTGTCACGTCAGCCTGGTGCCCATGTTGGGTGCTCACCATATCATTTCAATATTTCATATACATACATATATATATATATATATATATGGGCTTTTAGTAATCAGTCTGGGCTAAAGCCCAGGCTAGCCTCCATTATGTTTCGCCCCTGCAGGTGTCCTACAATAATTATACGGTTTAGATAATGTAATCCAATGTTGGAAATCAAGTATCCAACATTCTACAGTACTTTTTACAAGTGATCTTTCAAGTAATAGTAAATGATATGGATCATCATATTCTGATGATAGAGATCATGTGTAACATTCCACAATATTCTTACGACAAAGGTTGTAGAAACATCTACACACATTTACTTCTTCACATCTTTAAATTAATTTTTATATATGTGCGCAGCAATCCTTTTTCAGAAAACAAATTCATTTGATCATTGGAACCGTTACATACTTGTTTTCAATACAAGGAGCAGTTAAAAATTTGATGAAAGGAAAACATTAGTTCTTTTTTTATTATTGAAAAAAAGTTAACTTATTAATGGGCTAACCTCCTATATGGTCAGAGGTCTCTTGACCCGTATAGGTTTTGAATCGAGTGAAAACATTAGTTCATTACAAAAGCACATTGGAAACCTTAATTAATAAATATTCATAATTTTTTCAAGACCCCGGAAAATCGTTTTGTTCGTCAAGTTCCCAATTTCACCAACTTCCTAAATCAAACAAATGGTTAACCTATAAACTCTAAAGGGTGCAAATCAGATGTATAATCATTTTTTTTTTAAAAAAAGTTCAAACTTCTTTTTAACTATATAAAATATTAGTATAGAATAATTGTCAAAACATTAATAATTTTATCAACTTACAGAATTGTTTAGAAAGTTTCGTAAAAGACACTTTCCTAAAAAACGTTTTTTTTATTTATTAAAAGTCCAAACGTAGTATAAACTCAACTTTCTATTTAAATTTGATTTAAGAGTTAATATATTGATGCAAAACATGTGAATGATTTTGAATATATTCAAACACTATTAATTATCTTCAAATATTAGGAAATCTCTTGTATATACAGAAAAAAACTTGTGTTGTGTAGAAGTTGTTGGAAAATGGGCAAAATCCAAATTAATTAATTGAGTTATAACCGTCCAAGGAAAGTCGAAATTGACTTGAAAACATGAATCTACATTTCGAGTAGATATTTTTGGAATATTAATTTGCTCAAAACCGATTTTAGGTGAATGATAAATTAATAAATCAATTTTATAAGTCCATTTATTGGGAACTGTGCAGTTGTCCCACATCAGGAAAAGAACCTAGTCAAACTTTCCTTATATATGACTTCGTATTATGTGTAAATAATTAATATAAGTTAAACCGATTTTAGGTGAATGATAAATTAATAAATCAATTTTATAAGTCCATTTATTGGGAACTGTGCAGTTGTCCCACATCAGGAAAAGAACCTAGTCAAACTTTCCTTATATATGACTTCGTATTATGTGTAAATAATTAATATAAGTTAAAATATGCCTGAGAAGGTTCCTCGAGGGCGAGTATGTGCTAAACACCTACGAGCCCGCGCCTGAACCCGTGCCGGAGCATGTGCACGTCGCAATGGGCGCTTTGAGGCGCACTTTGCACTTTGCGTCGTCGCGAGGAGCATTGAGGAGCTCTTAAATTTATGCTCGAGTGACACGAGATGACTGGTCAATGACGTGGTTACGATGTGGCCATAGTGGCGGATGAGTGGGAGGCGACAAGGCGGAATGATATCAACCGTTGGATCGGATATAAATCGAAGGGGTGTGATGAATCGTGAAAGTTGCGATCTGAACCGTTAGATGGATTGTGAAAAGAACGATCCATGCCATTGATGAAACGATGCAATATGGAGCGTCTGATCTAGGATCGACAGATTCGATTGGTTCAATCTAAGGGTTGCATAATGAAAGGTCATGATCCTTCAGAATGGACACAATCTGGATCATTGGATGTAGATCCAATGGCTACGATCAAGTTTTTTTTAAGAGTTGTGACTATTCACCAAAAGCCCCCTTCCTATTCAAACTCTATAAATAGAACCCCCAAGTCTGAATTGGACACACCAAGCAATCCAGCATTCTCATCTCTATCTCAATTTCATACTTCTCTGCATTCTGAGTCCAAAGCATCTGAAAATTCGTTGTTATCGTAATTTGGTGTGCTCTTATTACGGGAAGTTCGTCGTTGTATCTTGAGAAACGATTGCCACAAACCGTAAGCACTTGGGCGGGGCAATATCGTTTTAAAGAAATAGTGTTCAACACTATCCTCGACGATCACAAGTCTGCATTCGAATAAAAGTGCCTACAAAAGTAAATGTGTGTAAATATTTCTATCACCATTTTTTGTAAGAATATTGTAGGATGTTACGCAAATTTGATCTCTATCATTAGAATAGGATGATCCATATCATTTACTATCACTTGGAAGATCACTTGGAAAAAGGAATGTAGAATGTTTCGGATACTTGATTTCCAACGTTGGATTAACATTATCTAACAGTATAATTATTATAGGACACTTGGATGCTGCTTTAATCTTTTTAATTTGAATTTTTTGGGATCTTCGCAACTCAAAAGATATATCGAGTTTTTATTTTATTATACCTAAGTTTCGAACATGACATTTCGACTCAAACATCTTCTCGATTACTTATTGGTATCTTTTAATCAGCGAAAAAACTAAAAAAATTGTGCCAGTAAACAAGAATGGCAAATCTTTGTGATTATTACACAGAAGGAAATTGACCTTACCGCTTTTCTATCTCATGGTCAAGTATATTCCCAGGTCATATATATATAACATCAACTCTTTTCTAAAAATTCTCATTTCTATATGCTAATCTTAATCACTATGATCTCCCACAAGCACTAGAGGATACGTATCCCACATAACGAACTCTTGATCGAATGATGTTGTCGAAATTTGACACGAAAACTTTGCTGATTATGCTGGACTTCTGTTTCAAGACGTTTGATGATCGAGTCAAGAATTGGCTGGAAGACGTTTAATGAACCCGGGGTGGCTGCACTTGGAATGATAACTTGTTTTTCCCTCCTGGAAAGGTGTTCGAAAGCGTTTGGAAACTGCACGGAGGGTGACTAGCCGAGTCTTATATTGCTGCTCATAACTTGATACTGTATTTTGGAGCCACGGCTCAGAGATACCATGAGAAGTATCAAGTAATTAAAAGGTATATGAACATGTCTTGCTTTAGACATGCATGCTTTGTTGCTTCATTCATTGGAGAATGAGAGCTGAGTATATTTTGTGTAAAAATACAATTGTAAAAACAACATAATAAGGGGGGGATTGGGATTCTATTGGATTTTGTTTGGTATGAACCTCTTACGAGATAGAATCCAACAACTATTCTGCTCAAAGAGCATGAGAATATCATATTGGAGGATATTATTTCGACTAGTAATCGAATTTCTTCTGTTTTCAGGTACCAGTTACCAGGAAGACAACCTTTTTTAGCCTCTATTTGGATGGTTTCATATGATCAGTAGTTGGATTCTCTTATATACTTCAGTGTTTCATGTTTCGACATTTCTTTATAGGTTTTTGCATAGTCTGGTGTACGGAGAGTATCCAAGAACTATGCAGAACATTGTTGGGAAAAGGCTTCCAAGATTCACAGAGGAAGAGGTGTACATGACAACGGGGCTGAAAGTGTGAGAGAAGTCGAAGCCAGGAATTTGACTGAAACCCTGAGCAACCAAACGAGCTTTATGGCGATCGATTTTACCTTCGGATAAATATTTGGTTCGAAAATCCACTTTGAACCAATGATGTTAACACCGGGGGGCCGAGGAACAAGTTCCCATGTGAGATTAGAACGAAGAGCTTGCATTTCTTCGTCCATAGCCGCGAGCCAATGAGCATGCTTGGAGGCAGACTTGTAACCACGAGGCTCGGCGTTAGCAACTAGGGCCTGATGAAGGGTTAGTGGCTGCGAGATCTGCAAAGTGACGGGGTTTAAAAATACCCGCCTTAGACCGAGTTGTCATAGCATGGCCGCCAGGGGGCTCGGGAGGTGGCAGCGGTGGAGCAGGTGGCGGGGGCAGTGCCGATGAAGGAACGGCTGGTGTGACATGAGCAGCAGGAGGACAGAGCAAACATGGAATCACCTGTTGGTTAGAAGGTGGTACTGGTGGTATGGCTTGTTCGTCGGGAGAAGACTTAGCATGTGGCTCAATAAATATGGAGACATCAAGCCTGGAGAGCTCAGGAGACGGAACCTGTGCAGCAAAAGGAAACACCATCTCATCAAATTTGGCGTGTCGTGTGATATAGACCCGAGAAGTGGTAGGGTTGAGGCACCGAAACCCCTTGTGATTCGAACAATAGCCAACAAATATACATGGGTGGCTCCGAACAGAAATTTATTTGTTGCATAATCTCGAAGACAGGGTATACTCGACAACCAAAAGGATGAAAATTTCCGTAATTCGGTGGAGTATGAAATAAAGCCTCAAATGGAGAAATTCCCTTCAAGATAGAAGAAGGCAGCTGGTTAATAGTGTAGAAGGCGGCACTAAAAGCGTCAACCCACATAGAGGTAGGGAGATGAGCATGAAACAGCATAGCAAGGCCCGTTTCAGTAATATGACAATGCTTGCGCTCGGCTCGTCCGTTTTGAGATTGCGTGTAAGGACATGATACGAGATGTTGAATGCCCTTAACACGAAGAAAGTCTTGAACCTACTTATTTATAAATTCTTTTCCACCATCTTTGAAATTTCTTTATGGAACAATTAAATTGATTTTCCACCAGAGCCACAAATTGCCGGAAATTGACAAAAAAATCAGACTTGTGCACAAGCGGATACAACCACGTAAAGCGAGAGAAATCATCAATAAAGATCACGTAATATCGAAAATCAGAAGTAGAAAATGCTTGCGCTCGGCTCGTCCGTTTTGAGATTGCGTGTAAGGACATGATACGAGATGTTGAATGCCCTTAACACGAAGAAAGTCTTGAACCTACTTATTTATAAATTCTTTTCCACCATCTTTGAAATTTCTTTATGGAACAATTAAATTGATTTTCCACCAGAGCCACAAATTGCCGGAAATTGACAAAAAAATCAGACTTGTGCACAAGCGGATACAACCACGTAAAGCGAGAGAAATCATCAATAAAGATCACGTAATATCGAAAATCAGAAGAAGAACAAATTGGAGCGGACCCCCACAAATCACAATGAATTAACTTAAAAACACAGGAAGCACGTTTTTCATTTAACACAAATGGTAAACGTGTACGTTTAGCCAATTGACAAGAAGTGCATAATGATTGTTTATGCAATAACGAAGTAACACTCAAATATCCAAATTTATTTAAAAAGGAAATTGTATCAGACGACACATGCCCAAGTCTAGAATGCCATAACTCAAAAGAAGTACGTAAAGAATTTCTCTTCAAATCAGCAATCATTGCAGGCCGAGGAGACGCCAAAACATAAAGACCTTGATCACGACGGCCTTTTGCGCACTTCTTTGGTTTGACGATTCTGAATAGTAAATGAAGAATTAGTGAACAACACATCAATCGGATAGTCGGAGATAAGCTTACTAATAGAGAGCAGATTCTTAGTAAGACTCGGCACAACCAAGACGTCCAATAATTTGAAAGAATATGAAATACGAGAGTTATCAATACGTGAGATAGAAAGATTAGCACCATTACCAACAACAACCCGATTCGTGCCGGAGTAGGGTTGAGATTCATCCAAAGAGTCAGAGATCGGAGTCATGTAAGCCGAAGCGCCCGTATCAAGAAACCAATCAGAGTTGTCGGGCTGAGAGATGGAGTAGCCGGCTGAGAAAGCTTCAGCTAAATGAGCGGTATTCTGCGGCGGGCGTTGAGCATAGCGTTCGGAATGACAAATTTGACACTCAGGCGGATGACGGTTGTTTCCACGACCGCGCCCACGAGTGTTTAAAGAACAGTTGCCACCACCATTTCCACGACCACGAGATGAAGAGGACAGAGCAGATTGGTGTGGTGCGGGGCCTGAACGTCGGCGCTGGCCGTAGAACGCCACTGATGAAGCTCTTGAGGTGTCGAGAGAGTCTTGAAACAGGGAGAAACTCTCGACCTTGGAGAGGAGATCCTGAAAAATCGGGAGTGGGGTGAGTGCCATCTGAGCAGCGGAGAAACTTGAGAAAGATGAGCCAAGCCCGTGAAGAAACCAATGGGCTTTATCGGTTTCATCGACCGGACGACCAATAGCTGCAAGTTGGTCGCATAGAGATTTGAATTGACGCCCGTATCCGGAGACCGTTCGGTTACCTTTCTTCATGAGTTGCAAATAGTCTTTAAGACGAAGTTCACGAGATTTGGAGCGATGGCTAAAGGCCGCTTCAAGTGCAACCCATACAGCCCGTGAGGTTATACACCCGATCACCTCGGCCATGGACTCTTCGGTGAGAGAGGAGAGTAGTAAACTGAGCAGACGCTGGTCTTGTGTATGCCAAGCATCATAAGCACGGTTCAGAACAGAAACGCCGGCTGTGTTTTGAGTGGTAGGGGAAGGGGCCGGTTTGCTGCCATCGATGTATCCTAGCAAGTTTTGGCAATCAAGGATGGGCGTAATATGATTTTTCCGTAGCAAGTAGTTGGATGATGTAAGTTTTATGGTAATCATATGGATTAGAGTGGAGTAGGGAAGAGCATCGGCATCTTGAGCCATGGCCGGATTGAAGCAGCAAGGGGAGGGAGAAGTCTGCTGCAGCGTGGAAGGCTAGGGAAGGAGAGGATTGGTTAGGCTGATACCATGTAGAGAAAGATATGATTTGCCTTGAATCAAACTATTCCATTCAATCAATATATAAAGATTACACGGAGAGGAAATTAAGGAAACCAAATAACAACATTCCCTAAAAAAATGGAATGAAATCAAAATAATAAATGTGATAATTATGAAATGGAATCAAAATAATAAATGTGATAATTATGTAGCTGATTTTCCGTTATCAGACTACTACAGGAATTATCTAGTACATCTGAACAAAAGGCAATTGAAGATGGAGCAACCATTATAGGTTGCTTCTAGTTCGATTGTTGGGATCCACATGACCATTCCTTGTTAACCAACTGATTCTCTTGGAAATTCCAGGCTACCCTCCCTAAACTCCAAGTCTGCCTACAAAAACTCCAGAATGTATAGAGCCGCAACTTCTAAAGATCAAGATAACAGTTCCATCAGCTCTTCTCAAAGCTCTTACTGCTTAGTGGCCATATCCTTGACAAACAGGGTAGACAGAAAGTGTAGTGACCCTCATATGTTTCAGTAAAGAATGAATATTTCCTGAAGTAGAGGAAATGGTTGTTAAATATATGCCTGAATTGTCCATTGGGCTCCCAACAACTGGCTCAGGCTCCTTGATCTCAACAACTGACATAAAAAATGTCTTTTGCCACAGATGATGCATGTTCGAAGCAACATCTGACCACCTACAAATAATGATAGAAATTCATCAAGTTTTTAAAGTAAGCATTCGGGATAACCGAGGGATAAGAAGGATCCACATAAGCTTTGAGAACAGTAGTTTGACGTCATAGCAAAAGGCAGACTACAGGAAAAGAAATCACATCAGAATGCAATCAACATCTAAGGTGAACTCACAAGGTAAATTACTATGACATTTAGAGGATACGAGGTCAACGTAAACATATCAATTTAACCAATACTACAAATAGCCATTTTACATCTGAGTGGACAAGAATTCACCGTGTAACCATTATGATGTTAACAAAGAAATTATAGTTTTACCCATACATAATATATATATACAAGTAATATTTTTTCTAATACATATCATATAAAGTAAAAGGAAAAGTTACACATGGGAAATAACTCATGCATTCCACATACAGGAAAGTCACGAGAATCCTGCGAAGGGCCTGGTTAAACCTTTCGTACAACATGAAAATATTTCATGTTGGAAGAAACCTGTACCTGCCATAAGGATACACTGTGACAGTCAATCGACAATATTAAGGACACAAAGTTGCATGTACAATGGTAAATCACGACACATTTGTCGTCGACACAATACCATTAGACAGTTGATCTCAAATGGTGTGATTGCAATTGATTATGTAAAATCTAATGATAATTTGATAGATCCTATTACAAAAGGTTTACCTCGAGATCAAGTATAGTGCACATTTAAAGGAATGGGATGAAAAACCTACAAATAAAAAACAACCGTAGCGGGAACCCAACCTTGCTGACTGGAGATCCCAAGATCTTGGTTCAAAGGGACAACTAAGTTACGGAAGTTGTTATTGCAACACTTGAGACATAAAGTCTATTTTCATTCCTAGGATGAGTAAGTGTTGTCTTACCACATGTAGTAAGGTTAAATTTATAATTTTAATGATTCATATACCTGAATGGGTGGAGTATGGCTTGATAGGAGCATCATCTATGTGAGTGTGAAGACGGGCCACTTCAATGAAACACACATGAAATCAAGATGATGTACATGGCCCAAACGGATCCAACCATGAGAACTAGCAGATGTGAGAAGGTTCAAAGCCACAAGCTACCTCTCATAATGCATTGACTGGTCGATTGGACTCTCGGAAGTGTCATAATGCATATTCACATTAATTTTCATTCATGTGGGGGTTGTTGGAAAATGGACAAGACCAAAATTAATTAATCGAGATACAACCGTCTGACGAAAGTTGAATTGACTCGAAAACTTGAATTGTATTTCGAGTAGATAGTTTTTGGATATTAATTATGCTCCAGTGACTGACACTGGATGACGGGGTAGTGACATGGCTATGATGTGAAAATAATATAGTGATGATTGGATAGTGACATGGCTAAGATTGGCGATAGTGGCAAATGACTGGGTAGTATGTTATCAACCATTGAATCGGATATAAATCAAAGGGTGTGATGAATCATGAAACGATGTGATTTGAACATTTGACCGCATCAGGTGGATTGTAAAAAGATACGATCCAGGCCTTTGGTGAAACGATGCAATCTAGAGCATCTGATCTGGGATGGACGGATGCGATTTGTTCAATCAAAGGGTTATAGAAGGAAAGGTCACGATCCTTCAAAATAGACGCAATCTAAACCGTTGGAGGTAGATCAAATGGCTACAATTAAGACATTCCTAAGACATGACTATTCACCAAAAGCCCCAATGACTGTTCGAACTATATAAATAGGACCCCCCGAGTCTGAAAAACACACCAAAAAATCCTATCATTTCATACTCTCTCTTCATTCTGAGTCTGAAAATCATCTGAAAAGTTTGTTGTTCTCGTAATTTGGTGTGCTCCTATTACGAGAAGTTTGTCGTTGTATCTTAAGAAATGATTGTCATTATCGTACCTGGACGGGGGAATATCGTTTTAAAAAAATAGTGTACAACACTATTTTCGATGATTACGAGTTTACATTCAATCCACAAGTGCCAACGTGATATATGACATGATATATGTTAATATAATTTTGAGATCATACTCGATATTTGCATTGCATCAGCATGCACCACGAAAACCACACTGAAAGTACTCTAAATACAACGATTAATGATAAGCAATTTAAGGATGAAACGAGTGGAATAAATAATACAAAACGTTATGAATCATCAAAACTCATATACGATGTAAAATAAATTAAGATATAAACATTTAGCCAAATAAATATTGTGACCAAGATGATATATATATATATTATATGTATGTATGAAATTTTAACCAATAAATATTCTATCACGGGAGGGGTAAATTATTTGAGGCTCTTAAATATTAAACCTATTGTACATAGAAAGATCTAATGTAAATAAACACAGATCTTGCTTCAAGTAATATGTGTTGTACTTAGTTTGACCAAGATACAATCTGTCATACTCATTTTTTTTTTTTCTCTATGCATCCACACTGAAATTTGAAGATGAAGATACGGCGATAAAGATATAGCGATGAGTTGTAATTGGACTTCACATTTACTCTCATAATCTCGACTATATATATAATTCAAGTAGCTTGCAAGATAAAATAAACTCCACTCAATTACAGGTTCGATCTACTCGAGTTTGATTTGTCAGATCAAAAACTCGAGCGAGCTTTGACCAAGCTTCTTACGGGCAAATTATCACCGAGTCGACCTTTGACCAATCGGCTCACATGCGGTTTAAAGCACTTTGTCACAACCCGCCACTTTTAGGCTAAGTCTTGTGGAGTTTGAAGCCTAGAGATTACTTTTAAATCAACAAGACTAGCCCTTCTTCTTAGCCCAAGTTCCTTGGGCCCAACTTGTAAATAGTCTTCTAGATTCTTCACTTTTTGTAGAGATACTTAGACTCTTCTAGATAAATCTTGTAGATACTTAGAAGAGTAGGAGGTTGTAGAAAATTCTAGAAAGATCTAGTCTCCACCGTTGGATCAAGTTGATCTCCACCATCCATTAAGGAGGTGGATCATTATAAATAGGTGTAGGGACTTCATTTGTAATCATCAAGCAAGTACTCAAGCAATACAATCACTTTCATTTCAACACTTTGTGCCTTTTCTTTTTTTTTCTAATTAATAGATTAAATTATTATGATTCATCTAAAATTTTATCATGTTCAATAAGAACTTTATTATAGGTTCGAGCTACTCGAGTTTGATTTGTCAATCAAACTCGAGTCGAGGTTTGACCAGCTGCTCACAAGCAATTTGACTCACTTACTCTCTTAATGTGTATATAAATAAATGTATATATATATATAAGATTATTACTGTTATTATTGTTCAAAAACAAAAAAATCTTTATCAAATATATATATTAAAATGGTGGATAGTACTACAACGTACAACCTATATTTTCGCAGAAATTAGTAGGTTGTTTTAACATATATAGTCTGTTGTTGTCATACTAAAACACGTTTATATTTAATTAAAATTAGACATATTTGTATATTTTGTTAATTTTTTTTAATTTATACGTTGTATTGGATTGCTTAATAGATTATACCTTACAGAAGAAAGGTTATTAACTAAATTGGTAATCTAGAAAATAAATATATGTTTCTGTAGGTAAAAGCATAGAAATAAATAATATAATAATGGAATATATGAAGAGCTCCATAAGAAACCAGGGCGCCCGAGCCCAAGAAAGAAGCCAAGTCAGAGAAATTTGTCTTGGAAATTTCCAACTCTCCCCGCATTTGGAGCCGAATAAATGGCTTCATCAGAGACAGAGAGGACTGGCAACAAAAACCACCCACCCAAGTTATCACCACAAGGGGTGGGCCGGGGTAAAGGGGGAGGCAGAGGTGGTAGAAGATCTCTTTTATGAGATGGCAAGCGAAAACGAGTGGTAAACTAAAAATACATGTCTCGTTTTCCTTTTCTCTCTTGGACCGTGTGTGAAAATTTATGGATTTCCATTCTTGATTGTATGTATGTCCACTGAAGATGTGCATATAGAAATGTCATAGAAGAGATCTTCTACCACCTTTGCCCTCCCCCTCTCTTTCTTTTATTATTCTACTAGACGAGTACACAGATATCTTTTAGATCTCTTCTATGACATTTCTATATGCACATCTTCAGTGGACATACATACAATCAAGAATGGAAATCCATAAACTTTCACATACAGTCCAAGAGAGAAAAGGAAAACGAGACATGTATTTTTAGTTTACCACTCGTTTTCGCTTGCCATCTCATAAAAGAGATCTTCTACCACCTCTGCCTCCCCCTTGTACCCCAGCCCATCCCTTGTGGTGATAACTTGGGTGGGGGGTTTTTGTTGCCAGTCCTCTCTGTCTCTGATGAAGCCATTTCTTCGGCTCCAAATGCGGGGAGAGTTGGAAATTTCAAGGACAAATTTCTCTGACTTGGCTTCTTTCTTGGGCTCGGGCGCCCTGGTTTCTTATGGAGCTCTTCATATATTCCATTATTATATTATTTATTTCTATGCTTTTACCTACAGAAACATATATTTATTTTCTAGATTACCAATTTAGTTAATAACCTTTCTTCTGTAAGGTATAATCTATTAAGCAATCCAATACAACGTATAAATTAAAAAAAATTAACAAAATATACAAATATGTCTAATTTTAATTAAATATAAACGTGTTTTAGTATGACAACAACAGACTATATATGTTAAAACAACCTACTAATTTCTGCGAAAATATAGGTTGTACGTTGTAGTACTATCCACCGTTTTAATATATATATTTGATAAAGATTTTTTTGTTTTTGAACAATAATAACAGTAATAATCTTATATATATATATACATTTATTTATATACACATTAAGAGAGTAAGTGAGTCAAATTGCTTGTGAGCAGCTGGTCAAACCTCGACTCGAGTTTGATTGACAAATCAAACTCGAGTAGCTCGAACCTATAATAAAGTTCTTATTGAACATGATAAAATTTTAGATGAATCATAATAATTTAATCTATTAATTAGAAAAAAAAAGAAAAGGCACAAAGTGTTGAAATGAAAGTGATTGTATTGCTTGAGTACTTGCTTATGATTACAAATGAAGTCTCTACACCTATTTATAATGATCCACCTCCTTAATGGATGGTGGAGATCAACTTGATCCAACGGTGGAGACTAGGTCTTTCTAGAATTCTCTACAACCTCCTACTCTTCTAAGTATCTACAAGATTTATCTAGAAGAGTCTAAGTATCTCTACAAATAGGGAAGAATCTAGAAGACTATTTACAAGTTGGGCCCAAGGAACTTGGGCTAAGAAGAAGGGCTAGTCTTGTTGATTCAAAAGTAATCTCTAGGCTTCAAACTCCACAAGACTTAGCCTAAAAGTGGCGGGTTGTGACAAAGTGCTTTAAACCGCATGTGAGCCGATTGGTCAAAGGTCGACTCGGTGATAATTTGCCCGTAAGAAGCTTGGTCAAAGCTCGCTCGAGTTTTTGATCTGACAAATCAAACTCGAGTAGATCGAACCTGTAATTGAGTGGAGTTTATTTTATCTTGCAAGCTACTTGAATTATATATATAGTCGAGATTATGAGAGTAAATGTGAAGTCCAATTACAACTCATCGCTATATCTTTATCGCCGTATCTTCATCTTCAAATTTCAGTGTGGATGCATAGAGAAAAAAAAAAAATGAGTATGACAGATTGTATCTTGGTCAAACTAAGTACAACACATATTACTTGAAGCAAGATCTGTGTTTATTTACATTAGATCTTTCTATGTACAATAGGTTTAATATTTAAGAGCCTCAAATAATTTACCCCTCCCGTGATAGAATATTTATTGGTTAAAATTTCATACATACATATAATATATATATATATCATCTTGGTCACAATATTTATTTGGCTAAATGCTTATATCTTAATTTATTTTACATCGTATATGAGTTTTGATAATTCATAACGTTTTGTATTATTTATTCCACTCGTTTCATCCTTAAATTACTTATCATTAATCGTTGTATTTAGAGTACTTTCAGTGTGGTTTTCGTGGTGCATGCTGATGCAATGCAAATATCGAGTATGATCTCAGAATTATATTAACATATATCATGTCATATATCACGTTGGCACTTGTGGATTGAATGTAAACTCGTAATCATCGAAAATAGTGTTGTACACTATTTTTTTAAAACGATATTCCCCCGTCCAGGTACGATAATGACAATCATTTCTTAAGATACAACGACAAACTTCTCGTAATAGGAGCACACCAAATTACGAGAACAACAAACTTTTCAGATGATTTTCAGACTCAGAATGAAGAGAGAGTATGAAATGATAGGATTTTTTGGTGTGTTTTTCAGACTCGGGGGGTCCTATTTATATAGTTCGAACAGTCATTGGGGCTTTTGGTGAATAGTCATGTCTTAGGAATGTCTTAATTGTAGCCATTTGATCTACCTCCAACGGTTTAGATTGCGTCTATTTTGAAGGATCGTGACCTTTCCTTCTATAACCCTTTGATTGAACAAATCGCATCCGTCCATCCCAGATCAGATGCTCTAGATTGCATCGTTTCACCAAAGGCCTGGATCGTATCTTTTTACAATCCACCTGATGCGGTCAAATGTTCAAATCACATCGTTTCATGATTCATCACACCCTTTGATTTATATCCGATTCAATGGTTGATAACATACTACCCAGTCATTTGCCACTATCGCCAATCTTAGCCATGTCACTATCCAATCATCACTATATTATTTTCACATCATAGCCATGTCACTACCCCGTCATCCAGTGTCAGTCACTGGAGCATAATTAATATCCAAAAACTATCTACTCGAAATACAATTCAAGTTTTCGAGTCAATTCAACTTTCGTCAGACGGTTGTATCTCGATTAATTAATTTTGGTCTTGTCCATTTTCCAACAACCCCCACATGAATGAAAATTAATGTGAATATGCATTATGACACTTCCGAGAGTCCAATCGACCAGTCAATGCATTATGAGAGGTAGCTTGTGGCTTTGAACCTTCTCACATCTGCTAGTTCTCATGGTTGGATCCGTTTGGGCCATGTACATCATCTTGATTTCATGTGTGTTTCATTGAAGTGGCCCGTCTTCACACTCACATAGATGATGCTCCTATCAAGCCATACTCCACCCATTCAGGTATATGAATCATTAAAATTATAAATTTAACCTTACTACATGTGGTAAGACAACACTTACTCATCCTAGGAATGAAATAGACTTTATGTCTCAAGTGTTGCAATAACAACTTCCGTAACTTAGTTGTCCCTTTGAACCAAGATCTTGGGATCTCCAGTCAGCAAGGTTGGGTTCCCGCTACGGTGTTTTTTATTTGTAGGTTTTTCATCCCATTCCTTTAAATGTGCACTATACTTGATCTCGAGGTAAACCTTTTGTAATAGGATCTATCAAATTATCATTAGATTTTACATAATCAATTGCAATCACACCATTTGAGATCAACTGTCTAATGGTATTGTGTCGACGACAAATGTGTCGTGATTTACCATTGTACATGCAACTTTGTGTCCTTAATATTGTCGATTGACTGTCACAGTGTATCCTTATGGCAGGTACAGGTTTCTTCCAACATGAAATATTTTCATGTTGTACGAAAGGTTTAACCAGGCCCTTCGCAGGATTCTCGTGACTTTCCTGTATGTGGAATGCATGAGTTATTTCCCATGTGTAACTTTTCCTTTTACTTTATATGATATGTATTAGAAAAAATATTACTTGTATATATATATTATGTATGGGTAAAACTATAATTTCTTTGTTAACATCATAATGGTTACACGGTGAATTCTTGTCCACTCAGATGTAAAATGGCTATTTGTAGTATTGGTTAAATTGATATGTTTACGTTGACCTCGTATCCTCTAAATGTCATAGTAATTTACCTTGTGAGTTCACCTTAGATGTTGATTGCATTCTGATGTGATTTCTTTTCCTGTAGTCTGCCTTTTGCTATGACGTCAAACTACTGTTCTCAAAGCTTATGTGGATCCTTCTTATCCCTCGGTTATCCCGAATGCTTACTTTAAAAACTTGATGAATTTCTATCATTATTTGTAGGTGGTCAGATGTTGCTTCGAACATGCATCATCTGTGGCAAAAGACATTTTTTATGTCAGTTGTTGAGATCAAGGAGCCTGAGCCAGTTGTTGGGAGCCCAATGGACAATTCAGGCATATATTTAACAACCATTTCCTCTACTTCAGGAAATATTCATTCTTTACTGAAACATATGAGGGTCACTACACTTTCTGTCTACCCTGTTTGTCAAGGATATGGCCACTAAGCAGTAAGAGCTTTGAGAAGAGCTGATGGAACTGTTATCTTGATCTTTAGAAGTTGCGGCTCTATACATTCTGGAGTTTTTGTAGGCAGACTTGGAGTTTAGGGAGGGTAGCCTGGAATTTCCAAGAGAATCAGTTGGTTAACAAGGAATGGTCATGTGGATCCCAACAATCGAACTAGAAGCAACCTATAATGGTTGCTCCATCTTCAATTGCCTTTTGTTCAGATGTACTAGATAATTCCTGTAGTAGTCTGATAACGGAAAATCAGCTACATAATTATCACATTTATTATTTTGATTTCATTCCATTTTTTTAGGGAATGTTGTTATTTGGTTTCCTTAATTTCCTCTCCGTGTAATCTTTATATATTGATTGAATGGAATAGTTTGATTCAAGGCAAATCATATCTTTCTCTACATGGTATCAGCCTAACCAATCCTCTCCTTCCCTAGCCTTCCACGCTGCAGCAGACTTCTCCCTCCCCTTGCTGCTTCAATCCGGCCATGGCTCAAGATGCCGATGCTCTTCCCTACTCCACTCTAATCCATATGATTACCATAAAACTTACATCATCCAACTACTTGCCATGGAAAAATCAGATTACGCCCATCCTTGCTTGCTAAAACTTGCTAGGATACATCGATGGCAGCAAGCCGACCCCTTCCCCTACCACTCAAAACACGGCCCCTTCCCCTACCACTCAAAACACAGTCGGCATTTCTGTTTCGAACCGTGCTTATGATGCTTGGCATACACAAGGCCAGCGTCTGCTCAGTTTACTACTCTCCTCTCTCACCGAAGAGTCCATGGCCGAGGTGATCGGGTGTATAACCTCACGGGCTGTATGGGTTGCACTTGAAGCGGCCTTTAGCCATCGCTCCAAATCTTGTGAACTTCGTCTTAAAGACGATTTGCAGCTCATGAAGAAAGGTAACCGATCGGTCTCCGAATACGGGCGTCAATTCAAATCTCTATGCGACCAACTTGCGGCTATTGGTCGTCCGGTTGATGAACGGATAAAGCCCATTGGTTTCTTCGCGGGCTTGGCTCATCCTTCTCAAGTTTCTCCGCTGCTCAGATGGCACTCACCCCACTCCCGATTTTTCGGGATCTCCTCTCCAAGGCCGAGAGCTTCTCCCTGTTTCAAGACTATCTCGACACCTCCGGAGATTTCAAGAACTAAAGCTATTACAGCTCACGTAGTTTTAGTTTTCATCGTCATATCGCGCGCGATCTGTTCAGCACGGTATAGATTTCAAGAACTAAAGTTATTGCAGCTCACGCAGTTTTAGTTTTCATCGTTCATATCACGGGCAATCTGTTTAGCACGCAGCGCTGCTCCGTACTAATTCAGCTTAGACGCGATCTGCTTGGCGTGCTGTTTTTCAAAACCCTTTTTAAAAGTGCACGTAATTTGTATTTTTCATCCATTAATTGGTGCCCGAGTTGTGTGAGTGCTCACGGTATATATGATATGGTGGGCACCCAACATGGACATCATTTGGGCACCAGGCTGACGTGGTACTTCCAGAAGCGACACGTTAGCCTGGTGCCCATGTTGGGTGCCAACCATATCATTTCTTATATATATATATATATATATATATAAAAGAGTGGATGATGGTCAAATGCTTTCAATTGTAAATAGTTGAAATAATCATGATCAAGTAAATGCCGGGGAACTCCTAAACAAGTTTAGAATGCAGAACTACTTAGCTGCAGTAACTCCTTGAGAACTTCAATTAAGCGAGACCAAGATGAATGGGGGAACCCCATTGAGATAATAATATATCGTGGCTTAATAGGTTCACTCCAGCACTTAATAGCAAATAGACCAGATATATTACGTTTGTCTTTGTGCTAAATTTCAGTCATATCTAAACAATCACATTACATTGGTGTCAAACATATTTTAAAGTATTTAAAATGAACCATTAATGTAGGTCTATGGGATCCCAGACCGGATGCTACCACTCGGATCTGGAACCTACATGCTGATGCTCACGATTTTGATTCATGCCAGTTATTTGGAGGAGATCTCTCGAAAAGTCTTTAGTGCTCATTTTGATCAACTCTTTATTTTTTCTTTGGTTGAGCGACATGTATTTCAATGTTAAGTGTTTTTCCAATTATGAAGCATGGCAAACGGATTACCTTGGGCCAAATGCCCAAGTGGTTTGGCCAATTGTGCGTCAAGAAATATTGAATGGTGATGTGGGCGGAGGTTTTAGATGAATACAAATAACCTCGGTTGTTTTCAAATTTGACGAGCATATGGAATAACTAGTGAATTACAACTCTATTGTACCGCAATTGATGTATTGATCTTTGCAGCATTAGCGATTTTGCTGGTTGGTTCATTATCATAAAGCGGCTAAAAAACGATATAAAAATAATAATAATAGGTGCAAATAATAAATTGAGGTATCCATTTTATAAAAATTTTCACTTTTCCCTCTATTTTTGTGCCTTTAGTAGACATATTATTTTCGGCAATTGCAACAGCTTCTTTATCTTTTATGTTAAAAAAATATAAGATTGTTTAGATAATTGGGGACCGAATATAATCTGTTTTTTTTTTTTTTAACTTCTACTTGCTAGCATAACACACATTTATTCTTTCGACAAATGGAAATACGGTATGACATGTGATTTCTAAAGAAAAAGGCTATTATGCCCGCAGAAAATGATTTATGGGTAAATAAATTTCAGCTAGTTTCAAATAGAGCAGGACCAGGTGAGATTCGTGCTTTAATGTTATTGCATATTCAGATGCAGACTATGCATGATCTAATATTGATAGAAATAGCACAAGCATATCATGTCAATTTCTAGGAGGCAGACTCATTTCATGGCTCCACAAGAAGCAAACTTCAATTACCACATATATAAGAGAGACAGAGTACCTAACAACTGAAAACTGTTGTACGCAGGTGCTATGGATACAATGATAGCTTCAAAACTATGGAGTAGAGTCAAAAGAATCTTCAATATTCCGTGACAACACAAGCGTAATAGACATCAATTCAACGTTGCATCCCGGACAAAGATATTCGACATCATTTTATTCGGAATCATTTGATTAAGAAGAATATTCAACTGAGCACATATCCACATAACAGCAAGCAATAGATATTTTTACCAAGCCTCTCCCTAATACTAAATGTTCTTATTTCCGCAACATCATTCGATCAGAGTCCGTTACGTTGGATACCTATTCGCAACTGCTTGTGGAATATCATAGTGATTAAGGATTAGCATATGAGGGGTGATACCTATAAAATCTTACATGAATATAATAATTAATGAATAATAGGTAGGGGCCGGCTAAGGTCCAAGCCGAAATTCATCCCGGCCGAAGGATGTTAGTCAAACCCATATCAGTTTTATTTGAAACTTTAATGTCACCTTAATATATAGTTGCCTAGGTACCCCATTAATGCTTAAATACAATTCAACATGTATCTGGATACTAACTCAAAAAAAAATGAAAATATTAGAAACAATTCGAATATTTTTCAAAATTAATAAGGCTATCCTGGCTCGAGTTAACTACAAGTAGGGAAAAAAAACCATGTACCGAAAATCGGCTCGAGTGCCTATCGAAACATAATCTTTTACATCACCCATATCATATTTGAACCTTTTGAATTCGATTTCACCTTTCTTGACACCATATTTCAAAAAATAGAGCCCTAGAAATCATGCAATGCTTTGTCTACGAATAGAACATGATAAAATCTAATAAATCAAATCCATATTATTTCTTCTCATATGTTCAGACACTGAAGGACACCTCGGCCCAACTAGAGGTTGGTTTTCCTCTCTACCTAATCCACGTACTGGTTTTTTATATTGTAATTTCTAATCTTTTGATTTCAATATTGCAACAAATATAATGTAGACAAATTACATACCAACTATCAAATTAATAATGCAAGAGGAGCATAATTGAGATTGACTTGTCACTAACAAATAAATCAAGAAATGGAACTCAGGGCATAAATCCAAAGGAGAAGGTATATTATTGATGCTTTGGCCTTTCAATATGTACAAAATATTACATAAAAATAAACCTGTTAATGAACAGATCATTAATCTAAAAAATTTACAAATTATTTTTATTTTTCAACATGGGGGCAATTAATTTTTTACAAACTTTTTGGCGAAAATTCTAGTCTTCAAACAATCCACGCAGCATGTATCAAAAGGAATGGAGGGTTGAACATAGGACCACGGGCTTACATCTTTCTTTCTCTAAAGTTAAATTTTTTTGGCCCCTAACTTTTAATTTTGGTTACTATTATCTAATATATCGAGTGGAAGATATGTCTCAAAAAAAATGTGGTGAAAACAAATCTAATATAGAGAAATATTGTACCTTCTAAAGGGATTTTAGTGGGGCAAACTTTATTTGATTTTTTCCCATCACAAATGGTGGCCGGTGCCCCCCCTATATATTCCCAAATCCCACAAATACAGGTTTAGTCCCTCTTGTGGAAGAGCAAATCATATATATAGGTCAGATGTATCTTGATACATGATAGGCAATGACCTGATGGAGATGACTTATATAGCAGGCCGACCACCAGAGCATATGCCCACAATATTTCAGTGAGAAATATGCTTCACGCGAGAATCCCACGAAGCCGGAGAGGTTATTCCACGTCACCCAAAGTCTTACCAATTCGTATGTACCCCGAGGGCCCCAAATTCCCCAAGCAACTTAGCCGAAATAAATTATTTATATTTATACAACAACAATAACAATAATACACTTAAATTTATTTTTTTTAACTGAATAAATAGTCTAATGCCAACTTTTGTTTGGTTGACATCGATATCAGTTGTACCATCGTGTCATTACCGTCATTGTAAAAAATAACATTTTATCCATTGTATAAATAAATTTATATATTAATTCGTTTTGAATATTTGCAAAACATATAAAAAAAATATTATTAGCACAACTTTTTGAAATAGTAGGAGAAAAAAGTTATAATGGTCACAATAATTCGAAATTGACAAGCTGATTGCTAAGTAGTGCACGCATGTTCACTATCAAAGCTAATCTCATCCCTAAGCAAACTCCTTTGTTTTCACATGTTTGTTCTGTGTGAGCAAGAATACTGAATACCCCAACGATCTTGATCATAAATTAAAGCAACCTTTGGTGGGCTAAATTACAAATTGGAATATAAATTCACATGGGTTTGGTTTGTCTTTAGGTTATGGATCATAATTTAGTTACCCTGATTTCTTTTAGGGTTTTTTAATGAACGAAATCTCGTAACAAAATCTTTTTAAAATATAAAGTCCGATGTGATATACAATATATCTAGTCGGTCAATGTTATTTTACTTATTTTGCATATAGTTCACATTTTTAATTAGTTTATTATACTCTAAGTGCTAGTAAAAGGTGGTGGTTTCTCTCTTGTGTTGTTTTCTTGAAATATAATTGGTATTAGGTGGCGTTTGGTTAGAGTAGAGAAGATTTATTATTACGGGTTATGGATTATTTTATGAGCATCAATTAGTACAGATTATATTTTATTCTAAGTTTCTTCGTAAACCAAAGAGTTATATTATGAAAATAAGAATATCAGAGCTTTTACAAAAAAGAAAAAAAGTTTATATATATACGTATGTATATATATACATATTCCCCCAAGCCCACTAATTGGAGTTGTGGGGATGGCTGCATGCACGAGTTTCCTTGGTGATGTCCTCTTCTGTAGGGCAAAAGTCAATATTATACAAAAAAAATAGCTGCTGAAAAATACAGTCATCCAAAAAACAAAAAATATATTCTGTGATTTAATTCGAATAGAGTCGTCGCCTTCGACGATAAAGAATGATTAGTTTTGTTGGCAATTATCCAAAACAATCGTCCTCTAATCCTTTACTAATATATATACTCATGTTATATATAGTTTCATAAAAATATTATATGTATACATATTCTAGGCCGAACAATTGTTGTTTTATCAAAAAATATACATGTTGGTAATGGTGCAACTCCAATCTTTTAAACAGTATAGCAAGTCAAGCGTCATTGCTCGATTGTTCTACCTAGGGGCAATTATTACACTTCAACAATCTCACTCTCTGCAATCAGTGGGAATCGAACGTGTGACATTGACTCTAATACCAATTGTATGATCTAGCGCTTGCCGCTTTACCAAAGTTATAGCTGGTGGTAACGGTGCAACGTAATCTTTTAAAACGTATAGCAACTCAAGCGTCATGGTTCGATCGCTTTACCTAGCAAAGACAATTATTACACTTCAACACACACACATACTCATATTAAAAAGTTTCATCTTTTAAATTAAATTAAATGAAATTATTGTACAAAACCCTAAACTCGTCGGTTTATTGAGTTCTCGGCATCTTAAGTAATGCCTATTAATTATAGAATAAAAGTTTAAAATGTTTATAAAAAATTATAACTTGTAGGAAATTGACAACTTAAATATTCTAATCATAAAGTAGAAACATCATATTTTAATCTATCTACTCGTCGACCAACCTTACAACCCTAGAGAAACTGCTAACATCAACATTTTCTAGGAAATTATATCAACAATGAATTACCTTTTATTTCCTTAAACAAAATAATTTTTTTTGGAAAAAAAAAATAGAAATTTCGAAATTTTTTCGTATGTCATGTGCATCGTTTGCTCATAAATAATTAAATAAATTACGACGACGGAAGAGCATTTAACAATGTTAATAAGACACTCCAATTAATGGAATTGTACCAAGTAAGTTGACAATTGGTGATGTTTCTTGACCTCATCTCTTCAAGTCAAACTAAATTAAATATATTAAATCAGATTCTGAGCATTAAATGTATATATTCATCAACCTTTTTTCCGTGTATATTAGAATTTTATTGATATCCCATTTGAGTGTGACATAAAGCAAAGACTTAGGGGGATCCCCACCTAATATTTCTATTTTCCTAACGTGACCTAGTGGGAGATCCTTATATTTCTTTTCTCCTATGGATTTTTTTTTTCTTGTAATGATTTTTTTATAAAGAATGCGAAATCTTCATAATTTCATCTCAGAAACCACTAAAACCTTCAGGTCCATGATTGGTATTTGTGGTACCTCCCACATCACTAGAGTATAACCATAACTTTTCATAATTTGATTCATTTCGTGTTTTATATAATGATACAAACAGATTAATCATTAATGGGGTCGTAATTAATATGAGACATATATATATATATGACAAACATTCCTTACTCTATCAAAAGTTATGATTTTGTGTCAATAATGCAACTCGGAATTTTTAAATCATTAAACAACTTAAACGTTTCGTTTGGTTCTTCTCATAGAAAAGACAATAATTGCACATGCTCTCTCCCTCGAAATTCTTGCAACCCCTATAATCTATATAGGGAGTTAGCCCATTAATAAACTAACATTTCAAAAAAAAAGTTGGTATTGTCGTTCAATGATCCGGTTAACATCTGGTTGGCATTAAGTGAAGGTAAATTCTTGTTTGAATTTAACTTCCTCACTTGAAAAGTCGAGGAACTCTATTATTAAGCTCCTCGGCTTTAGTTAAAATATCTCATTCTATTTTTCTTCCTCTCCGTTTTAACGTTCAAATATATTTAATTATATCATATAATATTTGTAAGATAGATATTTTCCTATGTCAAGAGTGTATGTTCTTTTTAGAAACACGATCAGATACTGTAATTTCTCAAATTATTATAGTCGAATAATTTTATGTTATCTGTGAGTTTTATCTTAATAGTTTTATGGGTTTTTCACCTAAAATTTTCAATTTTAATTTTTTATCCATTTCATATTTTATCTCTCGTATACGCTTTTAGACATCGTTGAACTCCAACAATATCACATCCCTTTAAATATAAATAATACATTTCTACTTCATTTTACGAAACAAAATGCATTCATTGACCCTGATAATAACATTTTAACGTTTGGAGTACATTAAAAGCGCCCCACCTTTCACCAAAATCTCTAAAAAGTAAACGGTGACAGTAATATTAAAGAATGAGATTAAGCTTTCATGGATATCACTACGACTTACCTTCTTGAAAAGTTGATTGGGCATTCTAAAAGAAAAGAAAAAAACAAAAGAAAAGAAAAAGAAAGGTTGATTGTGCACACCACTTGCCCTTCATGAAGCTCATATATAATCTCCATGTTCAGAATTCTTCTTTCCGGGAAAATCCAACATATTTCAGTTTTGTTTTCTTCAAATCCTTCTGAGAGTTACCTCTGTTTCTTGCTCTCTCACATTCAATCCCATGAGCCTTTTGGTTTCAGATATTTGACACTTGGGCTGTAGGAATCTGTTTCCTGTCACATGTTTCTGAGATGGGATTCTCCTGTTTTTGTGTGATGATATTCTTTTTCTCTGTTTTTTCACCATTTCCTACTCATGTACTTGGATATGATACCTCAGATTCCTTCTGGCTCCTCAGAATAAAATCCGAATTCGTCGATTCCTTTGGAGTTCTTGATGACTGGATTCAAGGAACTAGCATGTGTTCTTGGAGTGGAGTTACGTGTACTGAAGATCAAAACAATGTTTTGTCTTTAAATTTATCCCATTCCGGGTTAAAAGGCTCCATATCTCAGGAATTCTCAAAGCTCCACTTGATTGAGGATTTGGACTTATCAGCAAACTCTCTCACAGGTCCTATTCCTTCTGGGATTGGAAGCCTCCAAAACTTGAGGGAATTGAAGCTGTTTTCGAACTCTCTCACCGGTTCGATCCCTGAAGAGATTGGCCTCTTGAAGAAGCTCCAAGTTCTTCGAATAGGAGACAATTTTCTGACCGGCCAAGTGACGCCGAGCATTGGTAACTTGTCGGAGTTGCAGGTGTTAGGCCTTGCTTATTGCCAGTTCAATGGAAGTATACCGAAGGAAATTGGAAATTTGAAGAATCTCAAGTTTCTTGATTTGCAGACGAATAGCATTGGTGGAGTTATACCAGAAGAGATTGGTAAATGCATTGAGTTGCAGAATTTCGCTGCGTCGAACAATAGGATTGAAGGCGTGATTCCTGGTTCAATCTCCAATCTTGCATCACTTCAAATCTTGAACTTAGGAAACAACAGCATCTCTGGAAACATCCCGGTTGAATTGAGCCGGCTTGCGGATTTGAAGTACTTGAACTTGCAAGGAAATCGACTAGGAGGTGAAATACCAGTGGAGCTCAACAGATTGGTTCAGCTACAGACACTGGACTTATCTTACAATAACCTATCAGGGTTGATTCCTTTACTTAACTCTGAGTTAAAGTGTCTTGAAGTTCTAGTCTTGTCCAGCAATCTCTTAACAGGCACCATCCTGGACAACTTTTGCGCCGAAAACTCGTTTTTAAGCAAGGTTTTTCTTTATCAAAACGAGCTATCAGGGAACTTTCCATTGGAGATCCTGAATTGTTCATCCATTCAACAGTTGGAGCTCTCTGGAAACAACTTTGGCGGGCCACTGCCGTCGGATATTGACAAGCTCGGTGAACTCACCGATCTTTTGCTCAACAACAATAGTTTCACAGGAGTTCTACCACCTGAGATGGGAAATTTGAGCAACCTGGAAAGCTTGATCCTCTTTGATAACATGATCAGAGATGGGATTCCAGCCGAAATCGGGAAACTGCAGAAATTGCGTGTTTTGTACCTTTATGATAACCAGATGTCAGGAAACATTCCAAGAGAGCTAACAAATTGCATGAGCTTAACTGAGATTGATCTCTTTGGAAACCATTTTTCGGGAGCCATCCCTCCAACAATTGGGAAACTAAAGAATCTTGTTATCCTTCAACTGAGGCAGAATGATTTGTCCGGCACTATTCCATCAAGCTTGGGGTACTGCAGAAAGCTTCAAAGGCTTGCTTTAGCTGATAACAAGCTCTCGGGATCACTCCCATCGACGTTTGGGATGCTTTCTGAGCTGTTTCAAGTTACTCTTTACAACAATTCACTATCAGGTCCACTTCCTGAATCACTCTTCAATCTTAAAAAGCTCAAAATCATCAACTTTTCTAATAACCGGTTTAGTGGAAGCATTTCTCCTCTTACCGGTTCAGATTCTTTAACCGTTGTAGACTTAACCAGCAATAGTTTCTCAGACAGGATTCCTCCACAACTAGCCATGTCTAGGAACCTGATTCGTATTCGTCTCGCCAACAACTTTCTTACTGGTAACATCCCTCCTGCGTTTGGCCAACTTCAAGGGCTGCGTTTTCTTGATTTATCGTTCAATAATCTCACGGGGGATCTTGAAGAAACCGGACTGTTAAACTTGGGGAACCTTGGCCATCTTCTCCTCAATAACAACCAGTTTTCTGGGACGATTCCGAAATGGTTAGGAACCATTCAAGAACTAGGAGAACTTGATCTTTCATCCAACAACTTCAATGGTACCGTGCCACCTGAAATTGGAAACTGTTCCAGGTTACTTAAACTTTCTTTACATAGCAACAGATTATCAGGTTCCATCCCACCAGAGATTGGAAACTTAAGCCTTTTAAACGTCCTGAATCTCCAAAAAAACGAGTTATCCGGTTCAGTCCCTCCCACAATCCAGCAGTGCAAGAAGCTATACGAGCTCAGGCTCTCCGAAAACAAGCTAACCGGCTCCATACCTCCCGAGATAGGCACGCTAAGCGAGTTACAAGTCATTTTAGACCTGAGTTTCAACCAACTTTCAGGTGAAATTCCTTCATCCATTGGAGATCTAGTGAAGCTGGAAAGATTGAACCTTTCTTCCAATAAACTCGAAGGGAAAATCCCAACTTCGCTCGGAAAGTTATCGAGTCTCCACAGACTTAACCTGTCAAACAATCATCTCCAGGGCCCGCTTCCTTCAACATTTTCAGGATTCCCACTTAGCTCTTTCCAAGGCAATATGAAACTATGCGGCCCACCATTAGTCCCTTGTTCGGAATCGACGCTACACCAGAGAAAGTGGCTATCAGAATCCCAAGTAGCGGGTATCATAGTGGCCATCGTGTTCACTTCCACTCTGATATGTCTGTTCTTCATGTATATCATGCTCAGAATCTGGTGGAACTGGAGGAACAACATCGCTGTTTCTTGCTCCGAAAACGGTGCTTTCGAGTACAAAAAAGACGATGAAGAATGGGTTTATGGAGAAGCGATCACCAAGAGTAGTGATCATCAGTTCTGGAACTCAAAGAACATCGCCTTGGTGTCGGCACAACCTAAGCAAATCTCCGAAGAAACCTGCATTTTCCAATTCAAGTTGAGTTCAAGTAGCTCTACGAATCCTTCGAGTTGAGTCAAATCTTTTTCTTCTCTTTAGTTTCTTGCGTTTTCATACAGGATAGATTGTAGTTCATGGGGAAAGAGGTTCCATAGGGTAATTGTGTAAAATCATTAGATTTATTTTGTTGTATAAGCCGATATTATTCCCCTAAAACTTATTTTTTCCATGTGATTATTATATCATAGTTTCATTTCATGTGTAAGAACAAATCTTGAGACCGGTTCTAAAATCCTAAATATATATCATTATTTATATTTTAGATTAAATTAAAGAGTTATATAGTAACATATTTTTAATCAATTTGGTTAAGTTTAAATGAAAACTACTGTTGTATCCTTATTATATAATATTAAGAAGATCGAGAGGTTTTAGATATCTAACTTATTAGTGATTTTTCCATAATATGATATCTTTTAACTGTTTTATAAATTTACGAAATATTTGTATCTTTATCAAAAATTTGAATATTTAATATCACACCTAAAATTAATATAATGTAAATGAACATTAAAGTAATTTATATATATAAAAGCATCGCGTACAAGAAGGATTTAGATAACTAACCTATTTATAATTTCTGTAATTATGGTATTTCTATAACAAGTGCCAAAGAAATGCTAAAAGAAGATAACCGAAACCAAAATATATTCCTTTTCAAGAGCTGCGAGTTTGATAATTACTATACTGCTAAAGCGTTCATCAATTCCCGCCATCGTCTCGCCTGGCTTCATCTTCATAAAATCAAACTTTTGGGTAGCTTCCGTCGGCTTGTTCTCTTTCTTTTGTTCATTTCCCTCACAAAGCGGAGTTAGCTTTTCCTAGATATCCTTCGTCGTTGGACACATCTTGATTTTGTTGAACATGTTTATATCCAGTTTCTTATGAAGAGTGTCTTTTTCCATATTCTCGAGGTTGGCTTTCCTCTTATCTTCGGCAGTCTACTCGTATCTTGGTTTTCAATCCTGTGAGAAGCACCTTCTGATATAGCAACAATCGTGTTAGCTTTCATAATCTTCAACGGACCAACATTGATGACAAACCACATATCATCGTCCTGAGCTACCAGATGACCTGCATACGAATTTTTCAGTCATTATAATCTTCATTGAAAAAACATTTGTATCTTGTTAGGTGATGTCATGGAAGATATGAATGAGATTTTAAAAATAATTTTATCCATGTTTAAGTTTTCCTACTCTAATACCACTTAATAGGATCGAAACATGACAGTGCAGAGTTTAGAAATGGGGTGAATAAACTCTTTTAAATCTTTTGTGTTTAAAAACTATTTTAGAATCTGATGCCCCCCAGTAGTAGCTCGGAACCCGAGGACTAAGCACCAACGCTACCTACGTCATCAAGGGCGAAAGCAATCGAGAAGCGCGCGAAGGGCTCGGACGTCGGGACTGGCGTCGGGGCCAGGCGAAGAGCTCGGACGTCGGGACTCTCCCGAGGACCTCAGCCCGATGTGTTAAAGTACTTCCGCAAAAGGCGGAGAACGTGGGTCGTGATATACGGAAGACGTGCGCACGATCTCACCCACGTCTCGACAGAACGTGCCCACGAGACGATTCATCTGCCTAGCCCCTCTATAAATACCCTCCAGGTTTGCTCTTTGATCATTCATTCACTCTCTATTGCATACTTTCGCACACAGTATATATACTCGTTTTACTCTCATACACGGCTGACTTAAGCATCGGAGGGGCTCCGCCGGACATATCTCCGGCGCCCTTTGACAAGTGTTCGTTGCTTACAGGAATACCCACGTGTTCTCAAAACCCCGACGCCCGACGTTCCCGAGGTCCTCGACGCGGTAGCAGCTCGTCGGCTGATCTATTTGGCTACATCAATTGGCGCCGTCTGTGGGAAACGTAGAAGAAAGTACAAGATGCCGCCGAAGAGGACTAGGATTCAGCGTAGTGGGGAGAATAGCAACACGGAGAGTAGCGCGCAGGGATTGGAGAATCCTGCTCTTACTCCCGCCCAGATAGCTGAATTAGTAGCCACTACTGTGGCGCAAATACTGGCAAGTCAGCAGGTTCCACCACCGCCACCTAATCTCGATCAGCAAGCCGAGGAGATTAGGAGAATGCGTGAAGAATTAGAAGCTCGGCAAGCCGAGGAAATGAGAAGGATGCGGGAGGAGTTGGAGAATCAGCGAGCCGAAGAGATGAGGAGGATGTATGAGGAGTTGGAGAATCTGAGGAAGGAAAAAAGCTCGGCACCGCCTCCCCCGCCTGCTCGGGAGGTGCCATTTTCTACCGAGGTATTGGATGCCGACCTGCCCCAACACTTCAAATACCACAATGTTGGGGAATATGATGGAATGGGAGATCCCGAGGAGCATCTATCTCGATTTGAGAACGCTGCTTTGCTCCACCGGTATTCTGACCCGATTAAATGCCGTATCTTTTTGACTACACTAGTCCGAGCTGCCCAGCAGTGGTTCAATCTACTGCCAGCTGGGAGTATCAAGTGTTTCCAAGACTTCAGCCAGGCGTTCTTGCATCAATTTGCTAGCAGCAAGAAACAGCCCATGACCACCTTGAATCTATTCACTGTGAAGCAAAAGGAGCATGAGACTCTTAGGGAGTACATTCGACGCTTCAATGGGACCATCCTTGAAGTGCCATCTGCTACGCCCGACCTCCAGATCGGGGCGTTTACCCAGGGGTTGAGGGGTGGCGATTTCTTTAAATCACTGGTCAA
>KQ996029.1:144076-160919 GCA_001598015.1 Dorcoceras hygrometricum | reverse complement strand
TATATATATATAAAAGAGTGGATGATGGTCAAATGCTTTCAATTGTAAATAGTTGAAATAATCATGATCAAGTAAATGCCGGGGAACTCCTAAACAAGTTTAGAATGCAGAACTACTTAGCTGCAGTAACTCCTTGAGAACTTCAATTAAGCGAGACCAAGATGAATGGGGGAACCCCATTGAGATAATAATCCATATCATTTCTTATATATATATATATATATATATATAAAAGAGTGGATGATGGTCAAATGCTTTCAATTGTAAATAGTTGAAATAATCATGATCAAGTAAATGCCGGGGAACTCCTAAACAAGTTTAGAATGCAGAACTACTTAGCTGCAGTAACTCCTTGAGAACTTCAATTAAGCGAGACCAAGATGAATGGGGGAACCCCATTGAGATAATAATATATCGTGGCTTAATAGGTTCACTCCAGCACTTAATAGCAAATAGACCAGATATATTACGTTTGTCTTTGTGCTAAATTTCAGTCATATCTAAACAATCACATTACATTGGTGTCAAACATATTTTAAAGTATTTAAAATGAACCATTAATGTAGGTCTATGGGATCCCAGACCGGATGCTACCACTCGGATCTGGAACCTACATGCTGATGCTCACGATTTTGATTCATGCCAGTTATTTGGAGGAGATCTCTCGAAAAGTCTTTAGTGCTCATTTTGATCAACTCTTTATTTTTTCTTTGGTTGAGCGACATGTATTTCAATGTTAAGTGTTTTTCCAATTATGAAGCATGGCAAACGGATTACCTTGGGCCAAATGCCCAAGTGGTTTGGCCAATTGTGCGTCAAGAAATATTGAATGGTGATGTGGGCGGAGGTTTTAGATGAATACAAATAACCTCGGTTGTTTTCAAATTTGACGAGCATATGGAATAACTAGTGAATTACAACTCTATTGTACCGCAATTGATGTATTGATCTTTGCAGCATTAGCGATTTTGCTGGTTGGTTCATTATCATAAAGCGGCTAAAAAACGATATAAAAATAATAATAATAGGTGCAAATAATAAATTGAGGTATCCATTTTATAAAAATTTTCACTTTTCCCTCTATTTTTGTGCCTTTAGTAGACATATTATTTTCGGCAATTGCAACAGCTTCTTTATCTTTTATGTTAAAAAAATATAAGATTGTTTAGATAATTGGGGACCGAATATAATCTGTTTTTTTTTTTTAACTTCTACTTGCTAGCATAACACACATTTATTCTTTCGACAAATGGAAATACGGTATGACATGTGATTTCTAAAGAAAAAGGCTATTATGCCCGCAGAAAATGATTTATGGGTAAATAAATTTCAGCTAGTTTCAAATAGAGCAGGACCAGGTGAGATTCGTGCTTTAATGTTATTGCATATTCAGATGCAGACTATGCATGATCTAATATTGATAGAAATAGCACAAGCATATCATGTCAATTTCTAGGAGGCAGACTCATTTCATGGCTCCACAAGAAGCAAACTTCAATTACCACATATATAAGAGAGACAGAGTACCTAACAACTGAAAACTGTTGTACGCAGGTGCTATGGATACAATGATAGCTTCAAAACTATGGAGTAGAGTCAAAAGAATCTTCAATATTCCGTGACAACACAAGCGTAATAGACATCAATTCAACGTTGCATCCCGGACAAAGATATTCGACATCATTTTATTCGGAATCATTTGATTAAGAAGAATATTCAACTGAGCACATATCCACATAACAGCAAGCAATAGATATTTTTACCAAGCCTCTCCCTAATACTAAATGTTCTTATTTCCGCAACATCATTCGATCAGAGTCCGTTACGTTGGATACCTATTCGCAACTGCTTGTGGAATATCATAGTGATTAAGGATTAGCATATGAGGGGTGATACCTATAAAATCTTACATGAATATAATAATTAATGAATAATAGGTAGGGGCCGGCTAAGGTCCAAGCCGAAATTCATCCCGGCCGAAGGATGTTAGTCAAACCCATATCAGTTTTATTTGAAACTTTAATGTCACCTTAATATATAGTTGCCTAGGTACCCCATTAATGCTTAAATACAATTCAACATGTATCTGGATACTAACTCAAAAAAAAATGAAAATATTAGAAACAATTCGAATATTTTTCAAAATTAATAAGGCTATCCTGGCTCGAGTTAACTACAAGTAGGGAAAAAAAACCATGTACCGAAAATCGGCTCGAGTGCCTATCGAAACATAATCTTTTACATCACCCATATCATATTTGAACCTTTTGAATTCGATTTCACCTTTCTTGACACCATATTTCAAAAAATAGAGCCCTAGAAATCATGCAATGCTTTGTCTACGAATAGAACATGATAAAATCTAATAAATCAAATCCATATTATTTCTTCTCATATGTTCAGACACTGAAGGACACCTCGGCCCAACTAGAGGTTGGTTTTCCTCTCTACCTAATCCACGTACTGGTTTTTTATATTGTAATTTCTAATCTTTTGATTTCAATATTGCAACAAATATAATGTAGACAAATTACATACCAACTATCAAATTAATAATGCAAGAGGAGCATAATTGAGATTGACTTGTCACTAACAAATAAATCAAGAAATGGAACTCAGGGCATAAATCCAAAGGAGAAGGTATATTATTGATGCTTTGGCCTTTCAATATGTACAAAATATTACATAAAAATAAACCTGTTAATGAACAGATCATTAATCTAAAAAATTTACAAATTATTTTTATTTTTCAACATGGGGGCAATTAATTTTTTACAAACTTTTTGGCGAAAATTCTAGTCTTCAAACAATCCACGCAGCATGTATCAAAAGGAATGGAGGGTTGAACATAGGACCACGGGCTTACATCTTTCTTTCTCTAAAGTTAAATTTTTTTTGGCCCCTAACTTTTAATTTTGGTTACTATTATCTAATATATCGAGTGGAAGATATGTCTCAAAAAAAAATGTAGGTGAAAACAAATCTAATATAGAGAAATATTGTACCTTCTAAAGGGATTTTAGTGGGGCAAACTTTATTTGATTTTTTCCCATCACAAATGGTGGCCGGTGCCCCCCCTATATATTCCCAAATCCCACAAATACAGGTTTAGTCCCTCTTGTGGAAGAGCAAATCATATATATAGGTCAGATGTATCTTGATACATGATAGGCAATGACCTGATGGAGATGACTTATATAGCAGGCCGACCACCAGAGCATATGCCCACAATATTTCAGTGAGAAATATGCTTCACGCGAGAATCCCACGAAGCCGGAGAGGTTATTCCACGTCACCCAAAGTCTTACCAATTCGTATGTACCCCGAGGGCCCCAAATTCCCCAAGCAACTTAGCCGAAATAAATTATTTATATTTATACAACAACAATAACAATAATACACTTAAATTTATTTTTTTTAACTGAATAAATAGTCTAATGCCAACTTTTGTTTGGTTGACATCGATATCAGTTGTACCATCGTGTCATTACCGTCATTGTAAAAAATAACATTTTATCCATTGTATAAATAAATTTATATATTAATTCGTTTTGAATATTTGCAAAACATATAAAAAAAATATTATTAGCACAACTTTTTGAAATAGTAGGAGAAAAAAGTTATAATGGTCACAATAATTCGAAATTGACAAGCTGATTGCTAAGTAGTGCACGCATGTTCACTATCAAAGCTAATCTCATCCCTAAGCAAACTCCTTTGTTTTCACATGTTTGTTCTGTGTGAGCAAGAATACTGAATACCCCAACGATCTTGATCATAAATTAAAGCAACCTTTGGTGGGCTAAATTACAAATTGGAATATAAATTCACATGGGTTTGGTTTGTCTTTAGGTTATGGATCATAATTTAGTTACCCTGATTTCTTTTAGGGTTTTTTAATGAACGAAATCTCGTAACAAAATCTTTTTAAAATATAAAGTCCGATGTGATATACAATATATCTAGTCGGTCAATGTTATTTTACTTATTTTGCATATAGTTCACATTTTTAATTAGTTTATTATACTCTAAGTGCTAGTAAAAGGTGGTGGTTTCTCTCTTGTGTTGTTTTCTTGAAATATAATTGGTATTAGGTGGCGTTTGGTTAGAGTAGAGAAGATTTATTATTACGGGTTATGGATTATTTTATGAGCATCAATTAGTACAGATTATATTTTATTCTAAGTTTCTTCGTAAACCAAAGAGTTATATTATGAAAATAAGAATATCAGAGCTTTTACAAAAAAGAAAAAAAGTTTATATATATACGTATGTATATATATACATATTCCCCCAAGCCCACTAATTGGAGTTGTGGGGATGGCTGCATGCACGAGTTTCCTTGGTGATGTCCTCTTCTGTAGGGCAAAAGTCAATATTATACAAAAAAAATAGCTGCTGAAAAATACAGTCATCCAAAAAACAAAAAATATATTCTGTGATTTAATTCGAATAGAGTCGTCGCCTTCGACGATAAAGAATGATTAGTTTTGTTGGCAATTATCCAAAACAATCGTCCTCTAATCCTTTACTAATATATATACTCATGTTATATATAGTTTCATAAAAATATTATATGTATACATATTCTAGGCCGAACAATTGTTGTTTTATCAAAAAATATACATGTTGGTAATGGTGCAACTCCAATCTTTTAAACAGTATAGCAAGTCAAGCGTCATTGCTCGATTGTTCTACCTAGGGGCAATTATTACACTTCAACAATCTCACTCTCTGCAATCAGTGGGAATCGAACGTGTGACATTGACTCTAATACCAATTGTATGATCTAGCGCTTGCCGCTTTACCAAAGTTATAGCTGGTGGTAACGGTGCAACGTAATCTTTTAAAACGTATAGCAACTCAAGCGTCATGGTTCGATCGCTTTACCTAGCAAAGACAATTATTACACTTCAACACACACACATACTCATATTAAAAAGTTTCATCTTTTAAATTAAATTAAATGAAATTATTGTACAAAACCCTAAACTCGTCGGTTTATTGAGTTCTCGGCATCTTAAGTAATGCCTATTAATTATAGAATAAAAGTTTAAAATGTTTATAAAAAATTATAACTTGTAGGAAATTGACAACTTAAATATTCTAATCATAAAGTAGAAACATCATATTTTAATCTATCTACTCGTCGACCAACCTTACAACCCTAGAGAAACTGCTAACATCAACATTTTCTAGGAAATTATATCAACAATGAATTACCTTTTATTTCCTTAAACAAAATAATTTTTTTGGAAAAAAAAATAGAAATTTCGAAATTTTTTCGTATGTCATGTGCATCGTTTGCTCATAAATAATTAAATAAATTACGACGACGGAAGAGCATTTAACAATGTTAATAAGACACTCCAATTAATGGAATTGTACCAAGTAAGTTGACAATTGGTGATGTTTCTTGACCTCATCTCTTCAAGTCAAACTAAATTAAATATATTAAATCAGATTCTGAGCATTAAATGTATATATTCATCAACCTTTTTTCCGTGTATATTAGAATTTTATTGATATCCCATTTGAGTGTGACATAAAGCAAAGACTTAGGGGGATCCCCACCTAATATTTCTATTTTCCTAACGTGACCTAGTGGGAGATCCTTATATTTCTTTTCTCCTATGGATTTTTTTTTTCTTGTAATGATTTTTTTATAAAGAATGCGAAATCTTCATAATTTCATCTCAGAAACCACTAAAACCTTCAGGTCCATGATTGGTATTTGTGGTACCTCCCACATCACTAGAGTATAACCATAACTTTTCATAATTTGATTCATTTCGTGTTTTATATAATGATACAAACAGATTAATCATTAATGGGGTCGTAATTAATATGAGACATATATATATATATGACAAACATTCCTTACTCTATCAAAAGTTATGATTTTGTGTCAATAATGCAACTCGGAATTTTTAAATCATTAAACAACTTAAACGTTTCGTTTGGTTCTTCTCATAGAAAAGACAATAATTGCACATGCTCTCTCCCTCGAAATTCTTGCAACCCCTATAATCTATATAGGGAGTTAGCCCATTAATAAACTAACATTTCAAAAAAAAAGTTGGTATTGTCGTTCAATGATCCGGTTAACATCTGGTTGGCATTAAGTGAAGGTAAATTCTTGTTTGAATTTAACTTCCTCACTTGAAAAGTCGAGGAACTCTATTATTAAGCTCCTCGGCTTTAGTTAAAATATCTCATTCTATTTTTCTTCCTCTCCGTTTTAACGTTCAAATATATTTAATTATATCATATAATATTTGTAAGATAGATATTTTCCTATGTCAAGAGTGTATGTTCTTTTTAGAAACACGATCAGATACTGTAATTTCTCAAATTATTATAGTCGAATAATTTTATGTTATCTGTGAGTTTTATCTTAATAGTTTTATGGGTTTTTCACCTAAAATTTTCAATTTTAATTTTTTATCCATTTCATATTTTATCTCTCGTATACGCTTTTAGACATCGTTGAACTCCAACAATATCACATCCCTTTAAATATAAATAATACATTTCTACTTCATTTTACGAAACAAAATGCATTCATTGACCCTGATAATAACATTTTAACGTTTGGAGTACATTAAAAGCGCCCCACCTTTCACCAAAATCTCTAAAAAGTAAACGGTGACAGTAATATTAAAGAATGAGATTAAGCTTTCATGGATATCACTACGACTTACCTTCTTGAAAAGTTGATTGGGCATTCTAAAAGAAAAGAAAAAAACAAAAGAAAAGAAAAAGAAAGGTTGATTGTGCACACCACTTGCCCTTCATGAAGCTCATATATAATCTCCATGTTCAGAATTCTTCTTTCCGGGAAAATCCAACATATTTCAGTTTTGTTTTCTTCAAATCCTTCTGAGAGTTCTTCTGTTTCTTGCTCTCTCACATTCAATCCCATGAGCCTTTTGGTTTCAGATATTTGACACTTGGGCTGTAGGAATCTGTTTCCTGTCACATGTTTCTGAGATGGGATTCTCCTGTTTTTGTGTGATGATATTCTTTTTCTCTGTTTTTTCACCATTTCCTACTCATGTACTTGGATATGATACCTCAGATTCCTTCTGGCTCCTCAGAATAAAATCCGAATTCGTCGATTCCTTTGGAGTTCTTGATGACTGGATTCAAGGAACTAGCATGTGTTCTTGGAGTGGAGTTACGTGTACTGAAGATCAAAACAATGTTTTGTCTTTAAATTTATCCCATTCCGGGTTAAAAGGCTCCATATCTCAGGAATTCTCAAAGCTCCACTTGATTGAGGATTTGGACTTATCAGCAAACTCTCTCACAGGTCCTATTCCTTCTGGGATTGGAAGCCTCCAAAACTTGAGGGAATTGAAGCTGTTTTCGAACTCTCTCACCGGTTCGATCCCTGAAGAGATTGGCCTCTTGAAGAAGCTCCAAGTTCTTCGAATAGGAGACAATTTTCTGACCGGCCAAGTGACGCCGAGCATTGGTAACTTGTCGGAGTTGCAGGTGTTAGGCCTTGCTTATTGCCAGTTCAATGGAAGTATACCGAAGGAAATTGGAAATTTGAAGAATCTCAAGTTTCTTGATTTGCAGACGAATAGCATTGGTGGAGTTATACCAGAAGAGATTGGTAAATGCATTGAGTTGCAGAATTTCGCTGCGTCGAACAATAGGATTGAAGGCGTGATTCCTGGTTCAATCTCCAATCTTGCATCACTTCAAATCTTGAACTTAGGAAACAACAGCATCTCTGGAAACATCCCGGTTGAATTGAGCCGGCTTGCGGATTTGAAGTACTTGAACTTGCAAGGAAATCGACTAGGAGGTGAAATACCAGTGGAGCTCAACAGATTGGTTCAGCTACAGACACTGGACTTATCTTACAATAACCTATCAGGGTTGATTCCTTTACTTAACTCTGAGTTAAAGTGTCTTGAAGTTCTAGTCTTGTCCAGCAATCTCTTAACAGGCACCATCCTGGACAACTTTTGCGCCGAAAACTCGTTTTTAAGCAAGGTTTTTCTTTATCAAAACGAGCTATCAGGGAACTTTCCATTGGAGATCCTGAATTGTTCATCCATTCAACAGTTGGAGCTCTCTGGAAACAACTTTGGCGGGCCACTGCCGTCGGATATTGACAAGCTCGGTGAACTCACCGATCTTTTGCTCAACAACAATAGTTTCACAGGAGTTCTACCACCTGAGATGGGAAATTTGAGCAACCTGGAAAGCTTGATCCTCTTTGATAACATGATCAGAGATGGGATTCCAGCCGAAATCGGGAAACTGCAGAAATTGCGTGTTTTGTACCTTTATGATAACCAGATGTCAGGAAACATTCCAAGAGAGCTAACAAATTGCATGAGCTTAACTGAGATTGATCTCTTTGGAAACCATTTTTCGGGAGCCATCCCTCCAACAATTGGGAAACTAAAGAATCTTGTTATCCTTCAACTGAGGCAGAATGATTTGTCCGGCACTATTCCATCAAGCTTGGGGTACTGCAGAAAGCTTCAAAGGCTTGCTTTAGCTGATAACAAGCTCTCGGGATCACTCCCATCGACGTTTGGGATGCTTTCTGAGCTGTTTCAAGTTACTCTTTACAACAATTCACTATCAGGTCCACTTCCTGAATCACTCTTCAATCTTAAAAAGCTCAAAATCATCAACTTTTCTAATAACCGGTTTAGTGGAAGCATTTCTCCTCTTACCGGTTCAGATTCTTTAACCGTTGTAGACTTAACCAGCAATAGTTTCTCAGACAGGATTCCTCCACAACTAGCCATGTCTAGGAACCTGATTCGTATTCGTCTCGCCAACAACTTTCTTACTGGTAACATCCCTCCTGCGTTTGGCCAACTTCAAGGGCTGCGTTTTCTTGATTTATCGTTCAATAATCTCACGGGGGATCTTGAAGAAACCGGACTGTTAAACTTGGGGAACCTTGGCCATCTTCTCCTCAATAACAACCAGTTTTCTGGGACGATTCCGAAATGGTTAGGAACCATTCAAGAACTAGGAGAACTTGATCTTTCATCCAACAACTTCAATGGTACCGTGCCACCTGAAATTGGAAACTGTTCCAGGTTACTTAAACTTTCTTTACATAGCAACAGATTATCAGGTTCCATCCCACCAGAGATTGGAAACTTAAGCCTTTTAAACGTCCTGAATCTCCAAAAAAACGAGTTATCCGGTTCAGTCCCTCCCACAATCCAGCAGTGCAAGAAGCTATACGAGCTCAGGCTCTCCGAAAACAAGCTAACCGGCTCCATACCTCCCGAGATAGGCACGCTAAGCGAGTTACAAGTCATTTTAGACCTGAGTTTCAACCAACTTTCAGGTGAAATTCCTTCATCCATTGGAGATCTAGTGAAGCTGGAAAGATTGAACCTTTCTTCCAATAAACTCGAAGGGAAAATCCCAACTTCGCTCGGAAAGTTATCGAGTCTCCACAGACTTAACCTGTCAAACAATCATCTCCAGGGCCCGCTTCCTTCAACATTTTCAGGATTCCCACTTAGCTCTTTCCAAGGCAATATGAAACTATGCGGCCCACCATTAGTCCCTTGTTCGGAATCGACGCTACACCAGAGAAAGTGGCTATCAGAATCCCAAGTAGCGGGTATCATAGTGGCCATCGTGTTCACTTCCACTCTGATATGTCTGTTCTTCATGTATATCATGCTCAGAATCTGGTGGAACTGGAGGAACAACATCGCTGTTTCTTGCTCCGAAAACGGTGCTTTCGAGTACAAAAAAGACGATGAAGAATGGGTTTATGGAGAAGCGATCACCAAGAGTAGTGATCATCAGTTCTGGAACTCAAAGAACATCGCCTTGGTGTCGGCACAACCTAAGCAAATCTCCGAAGAAACCTGCATTTTCCAATTCAAGTTGAGTTCAAGTAGCTCTACGAATCCTTCGAGTTGAGTCAAATCTTTTTCTTCTCTTTAGTTTCTTGCGTTTTCATACAGGATAGATTGTAGTTCATGGGGAAAGAGGTTCCATAGGGTAATTGTGTAAAATCATTAGATTTATTTTGTTGTATAAGCCGATATTATTCCCCTAAAACTTATTTTTTCCATGTGATTATTATATCATAGTTTCATTTCATGTGTAAGAACAAATCTTGAGACCGGTTCTAAAATCCTAAATATATATCATTATTTATATTTTAGATTAAATTAAAGAGTTATATAGTAACATATTTTTAATCAATTTGGTTAAGTTTAAATGAAAACTACTGTTGTATCCTTATTATATAATATTAAGAAGATCGAGAGGTTTTAGATATCTAACTTATTAGTGATTTTTCCATAATATGATATCTTTTAACTGTTTTATAAATTTACGAAATATTTGTATCTTTATCAAAAATTTGAATATTTAATATCACACCTAAAATTAATATAATGTAAATGAACATTAAAGTAATTTATATATATAAAAGCATCGCGTACAAGAAGGATTTAGATAACTAACCTATTTATAATTTCTGTAATTATGGTATTTCTATAACAAGTGCCAAAGAAATGCTAAAAGAAGATAACCGAAACCAAAATATATTCCTTTTCAAGAGCTGCGAGTTTGATAATTACTATACTGCTAAAGCGTTCATCAATTCCCGCCATCGTCTCGCCTGGCTTCATCTTCATAAAATCAAACTTTTGGGTAGCTTCCGTCGGCTTGTTCTCTTTCTTTTGTTCATTTCCCTCACAAAGCGGAGTTAGCTTTTCCTAGATATCCTTCGTCGTTGGACACATCTTGATTTTGTTGAACATGTTTATATCCAGTTTCTTATGAAGAGTGTCTTTTTCCATATTCTCGAGGTTGGCTTTCCTCTTATCTTCGGCAGTCTACTCGTATCTTGGTTTTCAATCCTGTGAGAAGCACCTTCTGATATAGCAACAATCGTGTTAGCTTTCATAATCTTCAACGGACCAACATTGATGACAAACCACATATCATCGTCCTGAGCTACCAGATGACCTGCATACGAATTTTTCAGTCATTATAATCTTCATTGAAAAAACATTTGTATCTTGTTAGGTGATGTCATGGAAGATATGAATGAGATTTTAAAAATAATTTTATCCATGTTTAAGTTTTCCTACTCTAATACCACTTAATAGGATCGAAACATGACAGTGCAGAGTTTAGAAATGGGGTGAATAAACTCTTTTAAATCTTTTGTGTTTAAAAACTATTTTAGAATCTGATGCCCCCCAGTAGTAGCTCGGAACCCGAGGACTAAGCACCAACGCTACCTACGTCATCAAGGGCGAAAGCAATCGAGAAGCGCGCGAAGGGCTCGGACGTCGGGACTGGCGTCGGGGCCTCGCGAAGAGCTCGGACGTCGGGACTCTCCCGAGGACCTCAGCCCGATGTGTTAAAGTACTTCCGCAAAAGGCGGAGAACGTGGGTCGTGATATACGGAAGACGTGCGCACGATCTCACCCACGTCTCGACAGAACGTGCCCACGAGACGATTCATCTGCCTAGCCCCTCTATAAATACCCTCCAGGTTTGCTCTTTGATGATTCATTCACTCTCTATTGCATACTTTCGCACACAGTATATATTCTCGTTTTACTCTCATACACGGCTGACTTAAGCATCGGAGGGGCTTCGCCGGAAACATCTCCGACGCCCTTTGACAAGTGTTCGTTGCTTGCAGGAATACCCACGTGTTCTCCAATTCCCGACGCCCGACGTTCCCGAGGTCCTCGACGCGGTAGCAGCTCGTCGGCTGATCTATTTGGCTACATCAAATATAATCGAAATTAGATTTGTACAGTGTACTTATACGTACGTATACATAATCGTATTGCGAAATCTTGAATGAAATAAATGATTCACCGTGCTGTCCGTGCATGGTCATTGACCAGTACAACTTTAACACGTACGTATCCGTTATCATTTATTATGTTTTTACTAGTAATTTCAAGTAAAATAATCACATTATTATTTTCGTCTTTTCTTTCTGGTTGCAAAAGATAAATGTAAGGCATTTGATATCAGCAAATGACCGAGTTTGAGTTCAGTCAAGCGTAGTTAAGATACAAGCCCAAGACAAAGCCTAACATATAAATATTCAGCTCAAGCCTAGGCCCAGTAGACAGAATCACTACGTCTTCTTCTCCCTTCTATCTATCTGCCAGAATGTTCTGGTTCTGTGTTTTGCTGTTAGTTTGTTACAACTATATTGATAAGATTCTTTCACGTCATTCTCGCTTTGTAATAGGCTTTATATACCTCATTTGTAATAGTTTATTCTTGGAATGAAAATATCCAGTTTTTCCCCTGTTTATACATTTCTTTCTGCCTAAATCCATTTCCTAACTTGGTATCAGAGCTCAATGGCTGACGCCAACTCTGTTAGCATGAATTCACCACAAATTTTTTCTACTACCCACAATCCAGGATTTCTCCTGGTCAATCCAGCAAATCAAATCAATTCTGTTAAGCTAAGCGATGAGAATTTTCTCCTGTGGCGTCTTCAAGTTCTTGCTGGAATCAGAGGGCTTGGCCTTGAGCCATTCATTGTTGAACATCCCGTTGTCCCATCTCAAGTGAAATCTGAGAATGGAGTTGCTGAAACCATGAATCCAAATTTCATCACCTGGAACCGACAGGATCAACTTCTCTTCTCGTTTCTCCTAGCCTCAATGAGCGAGAGCGTGCAAAGTCAGATGATTGGATGTCATACGTCGTCACAACTCTGGACAAGAGTCACACAACTTTTTGCTACTCGCTCCAAAGCAAGAGCTATGCAGTACAAACTTCAGCTTCAGACACTGAAGAAAGGAGGTCTAGGTATGAAAGATTATCTCAGCAAAATGAAAGGATACATTGATATTCTTGCTGCATGCGGTCACAGTATACCTGAAGACGACCAGATTTTATATGTTCTTGGAGGAATTGGAGTGGAATATGACTCAGTGGTCGTTCATGTTACGTCTCGAGTGGACACCCTGAATCTATCAGAAGTGGGTGCTCTACTTTTAGCTCATGAAGCAAGAATTGAGGCTTACAATACAACTGGAAATTCCACCTCTCCTAGTGTCAATGTCACCACAGTGCATTCTCAAAAGAAAACAGAAAACTCTTCACAGTCTGCTAACTTTCAGGCAGGATATAGAGGCCGCGGCAGAGGAAGAAATGGACGTGGAGGCAGACGACCTTGGCACAACAACAGTCGTCCAGTTTGTCAAATCTGTGGCAAACCATGACATGTAGCAGAAGTATGTTATTACAGGTTTGATAAGGAATTTACTCCCAGGGCACCTGGAACTTCTCGGTCATCGCAGCAAAATTTTGGTCGAGCAACTGCTCCTTCTCAACCATCTGTTTTTTCTTCCACCACATCGGAACAGGCGACTGACGAATGGTGGTATCCGGACTCTGGAGCCTCACATCATGTCACTCATGACCTTGGTAACCTCTCCATCAGCTCCGAGTATGCAGGAGGTAATAAGGTTCACATGGGGAATGGAACAGGTTTGTCTATATCTCACATTGGTGAATCAAAATTCAATACCCATCCCTGCTCTAGACCCCTTCTTCTCAAAAACTTACTGCATGTTCCTCTTATTACTAAAAATCTAATCAGTGTTAGTAAATTGGCTCATGATAATCAAGTTTATTTTGAATTTCATCCCAATTTTTGCCTTGTTAAGGATCAAGTGACTCATGTGGCCCTCCTGCACGGTACGCTGCATAATGGTCTCTATAGATTCAATCTTGGCTCTCTGGATCCACCTCCTTCTTCTTGCAGTTCGGCTGCATGCCTTCAAACTACTCTGTCTACAGTCAAAGACCTTCCTCTAAAGCATCAACATACTGTCGAGAAATGGCATTTAAGATTGGGTCATCCATCTCTTGCTACTGTCAATAAAGTTTTAAGGTCTTGTAATGTTTCTGTTTCAAGAAATGATAATGTCTTCTTCTGCTCTTCCTGTCAACTAGGCAAGAATCATTTATTACCTTTTCCTCACTCTGAAACAAAATTTTCTGCACCTTTTGATGTCGTCTATTCTGATCTTTGGGGACCATCTCATATAGCTTCTCGTAATGGATCTCGATTTTATATAAGCTTTGTTGATGCATATACCCGTCACACATGGATATATTTTCTTAAAACGAAATCTGAAGCCACCCAAATCTTTCTTAATTTCCAAAAATACATTGAAGTTCACTTTCATACTAAAATCAAAATTCTTCAAACTGACGGGGGTGGTGAATTTCGTCCCCTAACCAATCATTGTCAACTCACTGGCACTTTTCATCGCCTTTCCTGCCCATTTACCTCTAAACAGAATGGCGTTGTCGAACGCAAGCATCGACACATTGTTGATACCGGTATCTCTCTATTAGCTCATGCTTCTTTACCTTTTGAATTTTGGGAAGATGCATTTTCCTCAGCTGTCTACCTCATAAACCGCCTCCCTTCCCCCTCTCTTCACCACAAAACTCCCTTCTCCTCTCTATACAATCGGGACCCTACCTACTCCCATCTTTGAGTTTTCGGTTGTCTATGTTTTCCATGTCTCCGACCCTACAATCAGCATAAGCTTGCCTTCCGCTCTACCCCGTGTACGTTCCTTGGTTATAGTGATCGTCACAAAGGTTATAAATGTCTCTCCCCCACTGGACGTATCTACATTTCTCGTCATGTTCAATTTAATGAATCCTCCTTCCCTTACGCCAACAACTCTACCTCACCTCCTATCTCTCCATCTAATATGACCTCACCTTCTCTTCTCCCTGTTCTCCCTGCTCTCTCTACAACAACACCCCTTCCTACTAATTCTCCTCCTCCTGAACAAAATCTCTCTTCCTCCTCAACTGATATTTCTCCTACTGAACAGCCAACCTCTTCCTCTCCACCACCTGATTCACCACCTGCTCCATCTCCTCATGTGTCTCATCCAATGACTACTCGGGCTAAAGCTGGTATCTTCAAACCTCGGGTCTATCTCTCTGGTATCTCACCTCTTCATGAGCCCCTGACTGTCAAGGAAGCTCGTCTTCACACTCACTGGAGTCAGGCCATGGATGATGAATATAATGCGCTGCTCACTAACAACACCTGGTCCCTTGTGCAGGCTCCTCCTGATGCTCCCATTGTAGGATATAAGTGGATTTCAAGCTCAAAACCAACACTGATGGCTCTGTTGCATGGTACAAGGCACGCCTTGTTGCCAAGGGATGTTCTCAAACACATGGTCTTGACTTCACTGAAACCTTTAGTCCTGTTGTCAAGCCATGCACTATTCGGGTTGTTCTCACCCTAGCTGCCTCTAAAGGTTGGTGTATCAAACAGATTGATGTCAACAATGCCTTTTTACATGGTGCTCTTACTGATGTGGTGTACATGCGTCAACCTCCTGGATTTGAGGTCTCCTCCCCTGGCTCTTCTCTGGTTTGTCGTCTTCACAAAGCTATCTATGGCCTCAAACAGGCTCCTCGTGCGTGGTTTGATCGTCTTAAACACACTCTTCATACGGCTGGGTTTGTCTCTTCCAAAGCTGATGCCTCCCTATTCATCAAGAGTACTGCCTCTTCGGTTCTCTATGTCATTGTCTATGTAGATGATATTCTTATTACAGACAGTAATGATGTTCAAATCAGGGCCTTGATCACGCATCTCCATGCTCAGTTCTCTCTCAAAGATCTTGGTGATGTTTCCTACTTTCTGGGAATCGAAGTATCTCGGTTATCTGACAGGTCTTTGTTTCTCACTCAGACAAAATACACACGGGATCTTCTTCTACGTACTAAGATGGATGGCGCTAAGCCTTTACCCACTCCTATGTCTTCCGGTGTTGCTCTATCTTCTCGAGGCAGTGATATATTTGAGGATCCTACTCTATATAGAAGCACGGTTGGTGCTCTTCAATACCTTACAATCACACGGCCAGATATTGCCTACAGTGTTAACAAAGTCTGCCAGTTTATGCAACGTCCTCTTCAATCACATTGGAAGGCTGTCAAACGTATCCTCCGATATCTTCAAGGCACACTTGAGTTTGGTATACACTTGGGCACCTCTACTCATCTTGACCTCTTTGGATATTGCGATGCTGATTGGGGAAGTGACCCGGATGATCGTCGCTCAGTCTCTGGATTTTGTTGGTTTTTTGGTGGATCACCGGTCTCTTGGAGCTTTAAGAAGCAGTCAGTTGTGTCACGATCCAGTACTGAAGCTGAATATCGCAGTCTTGCTAATGCCACAGCAGATTTGCTTTGGATCAGATCTCTTCTAACTGAGTTGCATGTTTCTCTTCGGACTGTTCCTCTTCTCTGGTGTGACAACATGAGCGCTATTGCTCTTAGTGCCAACCCTATTCTTCATGCCCGTACCAAACATCTCGAGCTGGATCTTCACTTTTTCCGGAAGAAAGTTATGTATAATATACTTTGTGTTCGGCATGTTCCTTCGGTATATCAAACTGCTGATCTTCTCACTAAGCCTCTCCCTGCTGCTTTGTTTCATCGTCTACGTAACAAGCTCAGAGTGTCCTGTCATCCCCTGCTGAGCTTGCGGGGGGGAGTTAAGATACAAGCCCAAGACAAAGCCTAACATATAAATATTCAGCTCAAGCCCAGGCCCAGTAGACAGAATCACTACGTCTTCTTCTCCCTTCTATCTATCTGCCAGAATGTTCTGGTTCTGTGTTTTGCTGTTAGTTTGTTACAACTATATTGATAAGATTCTTTCACGTCATTCTCGCTTTGTAATAGGCTTTATATACCTCATTTGTAATAGTTTATTCTTGGAATGAAAATATCCAGTTCTTCCCCTGTTTATACATTTCTTTCTGCCTAAATCCATTTCCTAACT
>KQ996029.1:95065-132809 GCA_001598015.1 Dorcoceras hygrometricum | reverse complement strand
GGGGAACCTAAGACCCATCTCTAGTTGATTTATGTAAAAAGTGTGATATCCTTCAGGGGGAAGATGAGCTCGGTCCTCGGGAAGAGGAATCAAAATATCATACTGGTCCGACATACCGGACAAATCCCTTATAAGGGCTTTATCAGACTCTTGCAACAAGGACGCCTTGATCTCATAACAAGGGCGGCCCTCTGCCAACAGAGTAGCCTCTTTGATATTTATCCTAGCTAGTAGTTCCCTACGAGAAACTTTGTCGGGAACAGTACTAGTGCTTATGGTTCCCGACGAGGAGGGGGATCCTAAAGACTGAACAAAATCTACTACTGCACGATCATCTATAGAAGACATAATGTAAGGATTATAGTACTTGCAGGAATGATTTGGAGACGGAAAGAAAGAAGGCAGAGAACTTGGGAAGCGATTTCGGCAGAGTAACGGTAGTTGGGAGAAAATGAAAAAGTGAGAAAGAAAGATGCGGCTATTTATAGGAAGATCAAGCGAATTTCCTCCGTCATATCTGGTAGCAATCAACGATCAAGATTACCTTGGGAACATCAACGGGCGGGAAAAGTTTGGCGCGCATAATTAAAGTCCCATCAGCCGTATTAAAAATAAATCGTATAAAAAATAAGTTTTTTCTTCAGGGAAGGAAGAAACAACCTACGAAATCCGAAAAGAAACGCAACAGTCTTCAACTTCACTACTTCGTTTCGACTAGAAATGGGAGATACTATTGATATCAATAGATAAAAAAAGCTTACTCGGAAAAGTCTGTTCGGGAAAAGCTTACTCGTAAAAGCCTACTCGTGAACATCTACCCGAGAACTCCAAAAGAGAAAAGATGTCTAACACATACCAGCTAATGATTAAAATCAGGTAATGTGTTGTCAGGTTCTTACTCAGTTCTGATTGGCCTGATAACTTGTGCAAACTAGGGCTGGTAGACCCATACCTAATCATGAGTGGCCAGGTGACGTACACGCAATCGAGATACCTTTTTCGCCTATAAATACGTGAGTCTATCGCAAACAAGAGGCATCATAATCTGAACTTACAATCAGAAAACATTGCAAGAAACCCGAGAAGAAATTATTGAGTCATATCTTATTCTCCTCGGGTGGCAAAGATTAACTCTTTGGTCGGGGACCGAGGACGAAATTTGAGTAGCATCAACACAGATGATCATGTAATCTATAGCAAGTATATAAACCACAATCTGGTTTTCAATAAAGGTACCATCATATATGAGACTATATAAATGATAACATGACAATGGCAAAATGATACGCAATATAGTCTCAATAGGATATAAATCATATCAATGTACATATATTACACAATGTGATTCTCTACCGTACACCTAATCACGCGTAGGGACAACAGGATATATATATATATATATATATATATCAATCAAAGGTCTTATTCCAGTTTTCATCAGGATTCTGAAAAAGGTCTTATTCAAGTTTACATCAGAATTCTGAAAGCTTTGTCTCATTGTACTGTTTTGGGATATTCACAAACTATTCTTATAAAAATTCCAAAATTACTAAAATCTTTATTTAAAATAAACTTATATAACTCCCTGTTTTTTTTTTTTCGCTATAGAGTGCCAGCGTATCATCTAATATTATTTTCTTAGAGCGAACATATTTAATATTTTTCAAAATTTTATAATTGGCTTCTAAGACTAAAAATATAGAAATTATTGCATAACCACCCAATTTTCATCTCAATGACTCAACATACCAAAGTCCAATTTTAAAAACCAATTACAATGTTAATATTTCTATCTACCTATTGTTAAAATGTCTTGGAAAAACTATATATATCTGAAATTTTAATGTATATAAAATTTGAAATGTTATTAGTTTAATTACTGTGAATTTGATTATCATTATTGTTGCTGCTGTTTATCGAAATTATTAAAGCTGAGGAGCATATGTAGTTAGTTGCCATCATGTATCTTGTGACAAACCAAAAAATAACCCAACCCTCCTCTCAAATTATTAAAAATATTCAATTTTGATGCCCCCCAGTAGTAGCTCGGAACCCGAGGACTAAGCACCAACGCTACCTACGTCATCAAGGGCGAAAGCAATCGAGAAGCGCGCGAAGGGCTCGGACGTCGGGACTGGCGTCGTGGCCAGGCGAAGAGCTCGGACGTCGGGCCTCTCCCGAGGACCTCAGCCCGATGTGTTAAAGTACTTCCGCAAAAGGCGGAGAACGTGGGTCGTGATATACGGAAGACGTGCGCACGATCTCACCCACGTCTCGACAGAACGTGCCCACGAGACGATTCATCTGCCTAGCCCCTCTATAAATACCCTCCAGGTTTGCTCTTTGATGATTCATTCACTCTCTATTGCATACTTTCGCACACAGTATATATTCTCGTTTTACTCTCGTACACGGCTGACTTAAGCATCGGAGGGGCTTCGCCGGAAACATCTCCGACGCCCTTTGACAAGTGTTCGTTGCTTGCAGGAATACCCACGTGTTCTCTAAACCCCGACGCCCGACGTTCCCGAGGTCCTCGACGCGGTAGCAGCTCGTCGGCTGATCTATTTGGCTACATCAGAATCATTTTGGATAGAAGCTGACTTCAATACTCAATCTAATCTGCTTTCTTGAGCAATCAAATGTTACGCAGAAAAATTTCAATAAGCAGTGAACTGAAAATATGAATAGAATGCAAACTAAAATATTAAGAAACATATTAGAGTCGAGATTTGTTTTCCGCATAACATTTTATTTATCTAGAAATCGGATATGATCAGCGATCCAGCTTGGGCGTCCCTAACTGTTCCAGCTTGGCTGTCTTCTGTTTTACCAGCTTGGGCGTCCCCTCACTGTTCCAACTTGGACATCTTCTTAACGGCTTGCAACTCTCATCTACTCTGTTTTGCTACAATAGGCTTATCCAGCTTGCATCCATCTGCTATTGCCTGTGTATCAGGTTGGGTCTATGGAGACTGATCGAGTACACCCTGCTCTTGAATTTCTTCTTCTACGGGGTTCACCTCGATCTGGTCTGATTTCTCACAGACTCCTGCCTTCGCATTTCTTCTTCTTCTTATCTGATCCAGCTTGACCAATCTGAGCTAGTTGTCCTTAACCAGCTTGAACATCTTCTGCGTTGTTCTGGTTATGACGAAGAAACTGCACATCAATCCTAAAACGTTAGTAAGATAACAGCAGGTTTGTGTTAATCAAAATTAAGATTCTGATCAGTAAACACAGATGCAATAGATATTTATCATTAATCTTTATAATCAACCATGAAACGTGGTTAAATTAAAAAATAATCACAACAATCTACTAGGGGCTTCTCCAACCCTGCACTATTTTAGTGCATTGCACCAGTTTGGTGCAAAAAAACAGCTCCAACCCTTGCTTCAAAAATTATACTAACTTAATTAATTAATCTTAATAATATTAATAAAAATTTAAACTGTATTTTTAGTTTTATATTAAATTTTTTTATTAAATGTATAATCAATAATTTAAATTAACTTAGTTTTTTTGTTTTTAAATATTAATAATAATGATATTGTTAAATTTTATTAAAATATAAAAATGTTAATATAAGAAATTAATATATAAAAATTAATGGGAATATTCTGAGAATATATCTTTGGGTGCAAGATTCGAAGTAAATGGGTTGGAGATGAATGTTGTATTTGGTGTAGAAATTGCACCATTATAGTGCAAAAATTGCACCAAAATAGAGTTACGGGTTGGAGATTGCCTTATCATAGTCGTGCATGTGACCATATGTGTCGTGCCTTCATTAATTGTTAACAATGATTGTACGTTTATTATAGTTTAAAATCTAAATAGAGAATGTCTACGCCCTGAAACACAGTATATATTCTCGTTTACTCTCGTACACGGCTGACTTAAGCATCGGAGGGGCTTCGCCGGAAACATCTCCGGCGCCCTTTGACAAGTGTTCGTTGCTTGCAGGAATACCCACGTGTTCTCTAAACCCCGACGCCCGACGTTCCCGAGGTCCTCGACGCGGTAGCAGCTCGTCGGCTGATCTATTTGGCTACATCAGAATCATTTTGGATAGAAGCTGACTTCAATACTCAATCTAATCTGCTTTCTTGAGCAATCAAATGTTACGCAGAAAAATTTCAATAAGCAGTGAACTGAAAATATGAATAGAATGCAAACTAAAATATTAAGAAACATATTAGAGTCGAGATTTGTTTTCCGCATAACATTTTATTTATCTAGAAATCGGATATGATCAGCGATCCAGCTTGGGCGTCCCTAACTGTTCCAGCTTGGCTGTCTTCTGTTTTACCAGCTTGGGCGTCCCCTCACTGTTCCAACTTGGACATCTTCTTAACGGCTTGCAACTCTCATCTACTCTGTTTTGCTACAATAGGCTTATCCAGCTTGCATCCATCTGCTATTGCCTGTGTATCAGGTTGGGTCTATGGAGACTGATCGAGTACACCCTGCTCTTGAATTTCTTCTTCTACGGGGTTCACCTCGATCTGGTCTGATTTCTCACAGACTCCTGCCTTCGCATTTCTTCTTCTTCTTATCTGATCCAGCTTGACCAATCTGAGCTAGTTGTCCTTAACCAGCTTGAACATCTTCTGCGTTGTTCTGGTTATGACGAAGAAACTGCACATCAATCCTAAAACGTTAGTAAGATAACAGCAGGTTTGTGTTAATCAAAATTAAGATTCTGATCAGTAAACACAGATGCAATAGATATTTATCATTAATCTTTATAATCAACCATGAAACGTGGTTAAATTAAAAAATAATCACAACAATCTACTAGGGGCTTCTCCAACCCTGCACTATTTTAGTGCATTGCACCAGTTTGGTGCAAAAAAACAGCTCCAACCCTTGCTTCAAAAATTATACTAACTTAATTAATTAATCTTAATAATATTAATAAAAATTTAAACTGTATTTTTAGTTTTATATTAAATTTTTTATTAAATGTATAATCAATAATTTAAATTAACTTAGTTTTTTGTTTTTAAATATTAATAATAATGATATTGTTAAATTTTATTAAAATATAAAAATGTTAATATAAGAAATTAATATATAAAAATTAATGGGAATATTCTGAGAATATATCTTTGGGTGCAAGATTCGAAGTAAATGGGTTGGAGATGAATGTTGTATTTGGTGTAGAAATTGCACCATTATAGTGCAAAAATTGCACCAAAATAGAGTTACGGGTTGGAGATTGCCTTATCATAGTCGTGCATGTGACCATATGTGTCGTGCCTTCATTAATTGTTAACAATGATTGTACGTTTATTATAGTTTAAAATCTAAATAGAGAATGTCACGCCCTGAAACCGAGACTCATGACATTGGCAATGTTAAACAATTATAAAATTGTAAAACATTAAGCCAGCATAACATAGCTCGAACCAGTCTATTACATATTCAAAATCATATCGTTTTTACATCGAGAAAATCAGAGAAATTTGCGGAAGCGAAAATAATTAAATTACATCGACAAAACTGAATTTTCACCAGCCCCAAAATTATTCTTGTTCTTCTTCTTCTACCTGCTCTTCATTCTTATCTGGGTGGAGAAGTAAGGGGTGAGTGTTTGGGGAAATACTCAGCAAGTTGGGGATACCATTCGAGCATAACAATTATATATATATACATATATGACTGAATTCAGAGTAGAACATAATAAGAACAGAGCAGAGCATAACAGAACTGAGCATCATAACAGAGCATAGCATGACAGATAGCACTGACGATTACTTCTTATCTATGGTTTACTGATCAGCCCCTAATTTTTACTTTTCTAAGGGGTCGAGGCCATGTGGTTACACCAAGTAACCCAGTGTGCGGAATATTCCGTAGACCCATATGACGATAGCAAAAATCAGTGCAAACGGAGCTTCAAACGAAACAGAAATCTAAACAAAAAGGTGCTCGAACAGTAGGTTCAAAACTGAATTTTCGAAATGAATAATACATATAATATAACAAACGAAATTAATAGCAAAAGCCCACTTACAAATCTGAAATTCGATAGAGTCTGATGTACGAATCTGAGGTGAAGTCAGGTAGCACAAAATCCTGTTGTTCGAACGAAGTTTGCACGAAATTTTTCTAAGTCTCGCACACGCTAGATCGTAATTTTCGCAGGGTGAAATCTGACAGAACAGGATTTCAACGTGAGTTTGCTGCTTTTCTTACTGAGGAATTTTTGAATGGTGTGTGATTTATGCAATCACAATCGAGTATTTATAGGCGGGGAAGTGAGGAAGCCGAGCGTCTGCCATTTATGGCCTTAAATCTCTGTCTTTGTGGCCATTACATCGCCGGTTACACGCGTAGGATTTAAACCATGGAATTACGAGTTTTAATTGGCCATTAATCCTCTCAATTTGGCCGTTACAGCGTGAAGTCTGGCTTGTACGCGTGAGAAAGCCTGGGTGAAGTTTCCTGTACCAAAAATCTGGATTCGCGTCGAGGAATCTGAATCTTTAAATGGTGAAATCTGATTTTTTCGTTGGAGAAATCTGATTCGCGTCGACATCTGCCAAGACATCGGATCCCATCGATACGACGTCGCATTCTTCCCGCGCCACGCCTATCAGATCTCTCGCTCGCGCATCAGATCTCTCAATTACGGGAGAGATCTATTTTCGCATGCGTAAGTCATACGACGTTGTTCAGGTTGTGCAAAACAGATCTCTCTTTCGCGCATCAGATCTCTCAATTATGGGAGAGATCTGTTTTCGCATGCGTAAGTCATACGACGTCGTTCAGGTTGTGCAAAACAGATCTCTCTTTCGCGCACCCGCGCCATCGCAAAACAGATCTCTCGCTCGCGCATCAGACCTCTCAAGTACGGGAGAGATCTGTTTTCGCGTGCGTAAGTCATACGACGTCGTTTGTGCAAACAGATCTCTCTAAAACAGATCTCTCTTCAGATTCCATGTAATTCGACGTCGTTTTGCTTGGTTTTAGCGGGAACTTCAGTACGCCGTCGTTTGGATAGTTGCACGCGAGTTGCCCGACGAATCTGGTTTGACCATGAGAGATCTGGTTTGACCGGCCCTTAGTTTTTTTTTTTTTTTACTTTTTGGTTCATTAGACATGAAATTCTTTGAAAGTATCTTAAGTAAGTAAGAGATAAAGCCTAATTTGGCCAAGTTTTTTAAAATATGTTTGGTGTTTTTAGATTTAATAAACTTAAATCATATGCTTGGATAAAATTTTGTATAACAGTTTTTTAAAATATATTAAAACTACGTTTTTTAAGTACTGTTTAAGTGAAAAGTATTCTATGAGTTTTTTAGCATGCAAAATATAGGTAAAATTTTATGAACTATCAATTAAATTTTTTTATTAGATTAATTCTTCGAATACTTTTTTATATGATTTTTAACTATAAATTATTTTCTAAAATAGTTGTAAATATTTTTTACGTTAAATTAATTTATAAAATAGTTTTCAAACATATACCTATATTTGAAACAATTTTCAAAAAATTTTGCAAAATTTTTAAAAGTATTTTAAAAAATTTATCCAAACAGGATCTCACAATTTTGCCGAACAACGTTGAAGATCAACAATACCATGTCCATTTTAATTTCAAATGAAAATATATGTACTCAACACTTGTCAAAAGTTGAGGAAGCATGAGATAAAATTTTGTTATGCAGAAGTGTGTTAACAATATATTACTAAATTATTAGTATATGAAATGGATGTGGCTATTCAAATGAAAAAACAACAATAATGTCATTGTATAAGGTTGAATATTCTAAATTTTGGTAAAGACAAAAATAAATTAAGATAAAAATCAGCTCGGAGGATAAGCGAATAAATCATGCCAAAGCTAACAACGTATTTTGTTCACATCATATCAATGTCAATCTGAGTAAGGACAACTCAATTATATAAGTTGAATCAATTCAGAACAGCTTAGAATAGAGCAGATTAGTTTAAAAGCAGAACAACTTAGAAGAGCAGATCGGTTAAGAGTAGAATAGCTTAGAGATGTTCACCTCAAGGAGATTACCGTTCAGATTGTAGCATGATTCGATGTGTTGACTTCTGAGGATTTATTTATAATCGTTGACACTTTCGGCTAATTTCAGGAAAGTTCAGGAGCTACATCGTATCAAAGTTGTCATTTTGAGCAAAATACGGAAAATCTTTTAATGGACTGTATTAGGTATAGTACGAGAATTAAATGCGCATTTATTGAGCTTTAGGCAATATCTCAGGATCCATCCGATATGTTTACGGGTAACACTTATTACCATTGAATCCAAAGAATATATATATAAAACCGCTCGTAATAAGACGCACAAGGTTATAACGTGATAGCGAGAATGACTTTGCGAGCTGATATTAAACATAAAACAAAACTATCTTTCTATAAGTTGTAACAAGATTTCAGCGTGTTGCTGAATCTTTAGGCTTTAAGCTTTGTATTCTTCTTCGTCAGTAAAGCTTTAGAAATTCCTTGTAAACACAGCTTGCGAGCTGTTATAATTTGTGAGACTAGGAGTTCAGCTCGGATATGGCCCGACTGACTGGATTATGATGCTCTGTATTCTTAACATATCTTCCGGTGGGATCCTTACTTGATTGGAAGAAGGGGAGACGTTGAAGCGATGTTTCGAACTTCTGTAAACAAACCTTCTTGTGCAATCTGATTTAAATTTCAGCATACATTTGCATTCACAGTTCAATGTTCTATTGAGATCTTTCCACATATATTTTATATTTATCAAGAGAACAGATTAGATTGCATCGCAGGTTCTGTTGTTAACGCAACTGATCTGAAAATATTTTAAAACACAAACTTTTTCAAAAATTTATTCAACCCCTTCTAAACTCTGTATCTTGTGTTTTCGATCCCGACACAGAGTCATATTATAATTAAGTGTAGATATAGATATAGATTTGTTTTTTATCCCTAAAAATATTATGTATATTATGTTTTTGCATTAAATATCAAACATATATTTAAAAGGACGAATTGAGTTTTATAAATTTATAGGTCTAAAAATTGGACTAATTAGTTTGTTTTTAATAAAAATAAAAACAGAGAGACCAATTGCAATTTAGCACAAACTTTAATTCTTTCCCTGAAATTACAATCATTCTCAGCTGGCCAGCAAGGAGGACGACGAAGCTTACACCGCCGGCGTTTCTATCTCCGCCGTAAATTCAGCAATTTAGAACGCTGGTAGCTCAAAGAGCGTCTGATTATGCTGCAACACTGAAGTATAACTGAAATTTTTATCCAGAAGAATGGACAATCGGCGGCATGTTTTTTCTGTGGATTTGCTAGAGAGGCATGCGGCGAAGGGAAAAGGAGTGATCACGTGTATGACCTCTGGTAATGACGTCATCATGCTGGGCACCAGTAAAGGGTGGATCATTCGTCATGATTTTGGCGTCGGTGATTCATTTGGTGAGTATTTTATTCATTTTGGTGTCCGACTATTCACAATTTTTGCGCGAGAGTTCTGAAACAACTGTTAATCACATCGTGCGTGTCTGCAAATTGAATTCGATTTGTTTATTCCTTTGCTCATCCCAATGCCGATGGATGATGATACCTGGGCTTAGCTGGAAACTTAGTCTCACCTTTTATTCTTTACGTTTTTTTTCTTTGATATATGGGTTTTCAAGTTGATTCTCTATTTTGATATGTCCAGGAGTTTCTTTGTTGTTTATTGAATGATATTTTTGTTTTCTCGACTTGATCGCGGTTCGAATGCTTGCACGGTAATGTTGAAAGCACTGTGCAGTGTGCATCACTGGACAGTGTGTTTAACTGAATGCAAATAGTAGCTATTGTGTTGCTGGATTAAGAATTCAAGTTGTTAAATTTGGCTGCAAACCGAGTGTGCGAGTTCGACCTTGTGGTCTATTCAGTTAAACTCTCAAGGGTTGTGAGACAAAGGAGTAAGATCCACACAAATTGTTGCTTCGTACAACAGACTAATTTCATTTTGATCTTTACTTTATCCTATTAAAAAGCAGATCTTTTTGCACACTTAAATTGATTTTTTATTTCATTTTGTTAGATATTGATCTTTCTGTGGGTAGATCTGGGGAGCAGTCAATCCACAGGGTTTTTGTTGACCCTGGAGGTTGTCATTGTATTGCTATCGTAGTTGGTGGTGGAACTTCTGATACATTATATACGCATGCGAAGTGGGCTAAGCCTCGAATATTGAGCAAATTGAAAGGTCTTGTTGTGAATGCTGTTGCCTGGAATAAGCAGCATATAACAGAAGGTAAAGAAGTGGTATGGTGTCTCCTCTTTGATTATCTCTGTAATTCCTTTTCAGAAATATGAGCAAAGTCTTGTGGGTTCATTGTCCATGCACAGCTTCCACCAGGGAAATTCTTCTTGGTACAGATGATGGCCAACTTTATGAAATTGCAGTTGATGAGAAGGATAAGAAAGAAAAATATATCAAATTTTTGTTTCGGCTGCATGAACTTCCACAAGCTTTCACAGGCTTGCAGGTTCCATGTCTTTATTTTGTTCTTCATTCACTCTCGTTATTTTCCTTGACCTCCAGCACTTTATATGCAAAGTTGATGCATTTTAGTGTGACCTGAAAGTAAAAAAATCTCAAGAGTTTTATGTTTCTGGAAAATGTAGTATTTGATTTTTAAATCGTGTCGTTGTATTCTCATAATGAACTTGTTAAATAATAATTTGCTGTCTGCATATCTCATGAAAAATGAGGCGGGCATATTTAGAAACTCTGGTTAAGGTTTCTGACCTTCTCCACATCTCTGTCTTGGTTAAAAAGATGTAAGGATTATTAAATTGACTCTAAGATCATGGAATGGGCAGTGCTCAGTGCGGGAAACTGACTTAGAGAGCAGTATGCTTGCATTTGTGATGGTTTGTTTGACTGGGAAGAAAAGTTGGTGGTACTTTCAATTTTATTAATTCCATATGGGATCTCTATTTCTGTGGAAAGTTGATAGCTTTTGTTTGTATATTTTGTAAATGCACTTTTTATAAGAACTCACCTTTCTCTGTCACCATTATCTGAAAATATTGATCTGTCATTCTCATCATCGATGGGAGGCCTTTGGTTTTATGTTTTATCTGTTTTACAGATGGAAACTGCACATATACACAATGGAACTAGATATTACGTCATGGCTGTTACACCCACCCGGCTTTATTCTTTCACAGGAATTGGGTCATTGGATGTGAGTTTATATCCTTCTCTCAAGTCTCAAATTATTTGCACATGTTATTTTTCACTCGAGGATATTTGTGTCCAATGATATCAGTGATTGTCAGGGATTAATTTTCACATATAAATTTTTTTAGTTCACTTACTCTAAACAGAATTTCATGTCTCTGGAAATTATATATTCCTATGGCTTTATTTTTCGATGAATCGAGAATCTTTGTATGAAGATTAAATCAGCATATATCTGATTAGAAATCTGGCTTCCTCCTTTACAGCAAAAGCTTAGTTTGCGGTTTCTTAGTTATTAAGTTGCATAGATCAGAAAAGCAAATGAGTGTAGAAGGCATCCATTGGCTATATCAGAGTATTATGAGCAGACCAAATGTATCATGCATCCACAATTGTTTTTTTCCCAACGAAATGGTCATTTTTTTCTTTCATTTCCTTGTTAGAACAAAATGAACATTCTCCACTAACTGGTTCTCATTCACTGGACCATTATGTAACGTTTTAGTTTGTTGATGTGTTATGCAGTCTGTCTTTGCCAGTTACACAAACCGTGCAATTCACTTCATGGAACTGCCAGGTGAAATTCCGAACAGGCAAGTGCAAGCAGACGACTTTGCTTTGCATCTGCTGTCATTCAGTTCTGAAATTACATGGTTTTCTTTCGTTTCCTTTTTCTGAATTAGTTTTTGCTATTCTCGAGTTATATTTAGCTTATTTCATTTACTTTTATGGGTTATGATGTAATTAGATATTTAATTATTTGCTATCATAAAGTTAATTGAACGAGCAATCAGGTTTCATGTCAATGTGAACTAATGAGCATTCATGTGCATATGCTGAGAAGTGAAGGTGGTAATCTACATCCTTCTTGCAGTGAGCTATACTTTTTCATAAAACACAGAAGAGCAATTTATTTTGCATGGCTATCTGGAGCAGGAGTCTATCACGGTGGTCTTAATTTTGGAGCACAGCACAGGTAAGGAAATTAGACCTCTTTTGCCCCCTGAATCCTATATCTTTCATGTAATTTACTTAATGAAAAAAATTTTATTTATATTAATTACTGCAATATGGAAACTTTTTGGCAGTTCACCTAATGGGGATGAGAACTTTGTGGAGAACAAGGCTCTCTTTGACTATTCTAAACTAGGTGAAGGTGTATTGGTCAAACCTAGTTCAATTTCAGTATCAGAGTTCCATTTCCTTCTCCTGGTAGGGAACAAAGTTAAGGTGCGTCCACATTAAACCATTTCCTTGGTGTTGCTGTTGCTTCTTATCTAAGTGTGTAATACAGGCTCTTTCCGAGTCAAGTTTTTGAAAATTATTTCCGTGAGGGCACTATGAATTCTTGGAAGGATATTATTTTTTGTCAGCTTAATAATAGTTCCTGAAGTGCCATTGCTTATGCTATACATGCTCATTGTACAATTTCGATCGAGCATCTAGTATCATATTCTTTCCTTGGTTCTTGTTATGCTTTCCTGAAAAATATGGAAGTATTCTCGGTTGTGAATGAAATAGTAAAATAACGAACCTCAATTTCACCAGTCTGTACTTTACATATTGACCTCAAAAATGCTTCCAGATTCCTACTTTGTGTTTGTAGTCTAACCCGCTAATCCTAGGTTGTAAGACAAGTGTGACGTGAAATAAACAGTAATTAATTTAAGGTCTCATGAAGAGCATAGTCTCCGGTATGCAAAAGCTCAGGCTGAATGGGATTTTCTTGTTTCCCTTCCCATATGGTTTGATAATTCAAACTGATTAACATGACCTGAAATTCATTTGTTCATCAAGTGTTTGCTGATTGGAGTAGGAAGAGTACTCTGCTATGTTGGTTTTTCATTGATTTCTTTTTCTTTTACCCTTTCTTTCTCTGTATGAATTTTGTAGGTTGTGAATAGAATTAGTGAACAGATCGTTGAGGAACTTCATTTTGATCAATCACCTGATGCAGTTTCAAGGGGTATTCTAGGTTTATGTAGTGATGCATCTGCTGGGCTTTTCTATGCATACGACCAGAATTCTATCTTTCAGGTGCATCTTGAAGACATTGCTTTGAATATTGCTTACTGTTGTTCAATCATTAAATGTTTAATTTCAGTCTTTTGAAGTTAAAAACGTTGATATAGGTTTCTGTGAATGATGAAGGCCGAGACATGTGGAAAGTCTATTTAGACTTGAAGGAATATGCTGCAGCATTGGCAAATTGCCGTGATGCCCTCCAAAGAGATCAAGTGTATCTGATGCAGGTTTGGTAGATATTTTTACAATGGAATTTCCCCAGTAAAATGATTCACTTTTCCGAATATGTAACGGAAATTTCACAATTGGATGTTGTGTTTGTGTACCACTTATCAAAACGGATTATTTGTAATGCAGGCTGAAACTGCTTTTACTTCTAAGGATTTTCTCAGAGCTGCTTCATTTTATGCAAAGGTTATCTGTGTTTTTTTAGCTGGTTGGTTAATTGTCACTTATTATCCTTCTAATGGAAAATGAATTTGGATTGTGGACACTCTATGGACATGGGACCTTGTGGGATTTTCATTTTTCCTTTAAATAAACTTTTAGATCAAGTGGGGGATCCCAAACTTTTATAGAAATCAAGATGATGAGGGTGATCAAGCAATCTCTAGCAATAGAAAAGAGTAAACATGAACAAGGTGGCATGCCTAAAAATGGAGAAAAAAAGGATAATAGTCCAACCCAACCAAAAAGATAACACAGCCTAGCAGCTGCTAAAATAATTGGGTAGTCTGTCTTTGGGAATTACGTAAGCTGTTTTGCAGTTGGATATAGATAAAGGTGAAGAGTCTGCGATACGGCTGATCTAATAGGATAGGCAGGGTGGGGTGGGGTGGGGGTTTATAGTTGGGCTGTTAACTAAGATGAAAACCGATAATTCCGAAAAAGTTGTTTCCTGAGCAATTGGATTTGTTCAAGAGCCTTGGCGTTGCTGCTAAGACTAGATTTTAATATTTCAAATTTCTAAAACTCAATTAAATGTTGTGATACATGACGCATTTGCCAAGTATTTTAAAGTTTTAGTATTTCTCGATCACTTTTGTATACTTGCTTTTTACTTGCCAGATTAATGTGGTCTGGTTTTTTATACTGTGGGATTGGGTTGAAGGATCTTTTGTAAATCCATAAAGGGAAGAACATATTGTGTGAGGAATATGCCAACTAGTTCATTCTTAATAGGGTGCTGGAGAGCTTTGTTTTAATCCTGTGCACCACCTTTTCCTGCAGATTAACTTTATTATGTCATTTGAGGAAATCACTCTGAAGTTTATTGGCATAGGAGAACAGGTAGTAAATGTTTTATTACATCTTTTCAGAAATTATTGAGCACAGTTTCATTGTTGCACTTCAATTGTGAAGAACACATGCTGAGCAGTTTTTTCAACTGCTTGTAGGATGCTTTAAGGACCTTCCTGTTGCGGAAGCTTGATAATTTTGCGAAGGATGACAAATGCCAAATTACAATGATTTCCACCTGGGCAACTGAATTATATTTGGATAAGGTGTGCATTCTCCGTACTGGTTCCCTGACAAATTAACTTCTTCTACTAATTTTTAAACTTCTTCCTGGGTATGCTTTCTGAAGACTGGAGTTTTTACTGGTGCAAGAGGCCATAGCTCTCACATAGGGTGTGAACTGTCCTAGTTGTTTTTAAATTGTAGCACCAACTTAGTTGTTACACTTTAACCAATTCTGCCTTTGTGTTGGAAAATACATTTCATCGAAGTTTCATTTTTTTGAATGATGTAAAACAGTTTGAGCTGTCTGGACATATTTTAAAGCACCGATAATCATTCAAGAACAGCTATCTAATGAACTCAAGATATTTATTCTGATACATAAATCTATGCATAGTTAGTAACATAGTTCTTTGTATCTGTTGGTCGAAAAGTAGGTTCCAAGGATGTTGACACTTTCTTTGCACCGTAAAAAAGAGGGCAGAAAACAAATATTGCGATTGTCTGGTTTTTGTGAATATTTTATTGCAGTGATTTTGCACAATTTCATTGTGTACAACATTATTGACTATGTTGCAAACTGTTGCATTATTCATTAGACATTGAATCTTGTTAATTCAATTATAGGCTCAATAACTTAGAAGACTAATCATATTTTGGCAAAATTTTATCCTGAGAAGTTCGTTGATTAGCTCTTTTATTTGCTTATATGTTTTATGCATATATCAGATTAATCGACTACTATTGGAAGATGATGCTGAGTTGGAAAGTGGTAGCTCAGAGTACCAATCCATTATCTTAGAATTTCGTGCCTTTTTGAGCGACTGCAAGGATGTATTGGATGAGGCTACCACCATGAAACTTCTTGCGAGGTTTCTCTTTTGTGTATTTCTGTCTGAATATGCATTTCATCTGACTGTAAATTTTGGAAAGAAATGGAGTAGGTTATTTCTTGGAGTTCAGCCACTACAATAAATTTCCTGTTGTGTGTGAAGCATTGACTAGAACACAAGTTTGTTTACCTCTTGTTGTTAAAAGATTCTAGTATGACTTCAGTTTGATTTCTAGATGGATTATAATTTGTAAACTTAACATTTGATGTATGCTATTTCTACTTCCTTTTTCTTGATCATCCTGTAGATTCTTGTTGAATTTGCTTATACACATCTCCACCTTAAAACTGACGTTAAATCTTGCAGCTATGGTAGAGTAGATGAATTGGTATTCTTTGCTAGTCTTAAAGAGCAGTACGAAATTGTGGTTCATCATTTTATTCAGGTGTGTCTTTCCTTTACAAACCTTTATATTGTTATTGTTGTATTATTTACCTGGTTAGTTTTGATCCTTACATTCCCATGGTTCTAAATGCATGTTTATTGCCATAATTTTGACTTAATTACCATCAAAACATAACATCTTTCAGTCTGAAAATGACCTAGACCATCTATATGAGTTGGGTAGAAGACCCATAGAAAGATCATTACTTGCAAGAAGAAATTTCTTACAACCTCTTGGATAACTAGCCTCTAGATTAAGAATGGAACACAATTACCAATGAAAAAGACAGCCTCCATAAGAGAAACTCATGGAATCTGATTTCCAATGAATTCTATGATTTTTCCATGAAAATGGGACCTGATAGCTCTAAAAAATTCATCACATTCCTTGATGCAACTCATCCACGAAAAGAATTGCAATCTGAGTTTATATTTGTCCTTCAGTACTTTTTCTTGCACACAGGTCACATGTTTGATCACAATATGCAAATTAGGTTATGATTTTTGAGGTCTTTACAATGGTTTAACCGATCAAGTCAAAATATAACCTACCTAATTATAAAATTGTAAATCGCTTACACAGACAACTATTTAAACTGAATCTTGTGGGCAGGTGTGATTATTTGTCTATCAAATCCTTTTTTTAGGAAATGATATTATATTACATTATATTAGATTGATAAAAGCTATTAATTTCGAAAAACGACAACTGGTCCATGTACTTAAAAAACCCCAGATCCTATTATCAACATATCAATCCCTCAATAAAACTTAATCCGTGAACAACTTAACTCTTTGTGCTTCCCAATCTAGCTAGAGACCCAAAACTCAATCTTGTCCCTTCATTCTTCGACCGATTCTTCTAGATTGTCAAAAATCCTTGTATCCGTCTCAATCATACTGACCAACCTATGTAATGAACTATCACTGCCCAAAAATAACCCCTCTTGCCAAGGTCGTGTCCATGATCTGCTACAATTAAATGGCTTGTTGATCTCGGGGCAACCCATACTAGACCCAACTCCTCCAAAGCTCTGTACCAAAGGTATCTTGTATAAACAAAAATGTGGACCTCTGTCTCCACCTCTTGCTACATAACACATACCATCTCGGGCAAAGACAACAAGTGGGCTACTTATGTATATCACAAGTTGGTAGCTTTTCCAACACTGAAATCCACAAGAATACAGGAGCCTTGGTGATAGGTTCCTTCCAAATGACATGAACCCTAATTTTCTAATGCAAAGAAGATGTATATTGCCAAGGGCATGTTATACTCATGTAAGAGAACACCCCACCCCTACTGTATTTTTTTGTTTTTGGTGATGTCAGCTATTTCAAAATTTTGGATGATGTTGATTTCGGTATTATCTGAACTGATTATTGATATTCTATATAGGTTGGGGAAGCAAAGAAAGCACTGAGAGTTCTTCAGAAACCCAATGTTTCCATAGACCTTCAGGTATGAAACTAAATACATTTTTCAAAATCTACATATTATTGAAACACCATTTGGTTCTTTTGTTTGGCAGTACAAGTTTGCTCCAGAGCTCATCATGCTAGATGCATATGAAACTGTTGAATCATGGATGATTACAAAGGACTTGAACCCAAGAAAACTAATTCCTGCAATGATGCGTTATTCAAGTGAACCACACGCAAAGTATTCTGTTCTTAGTTTTACTATCCTTTTCTTTTTGGATTTTGATATTAGTTTTCTTGTGTGGAAGTTTTCATAATTTTATCTGTCAATTTTTGGTGCATATTTGAGTACCTCTATTGCACTGATTGCTTGTTTATTTGACTTCAGGGACATATTTAGTATTTAGATGTCAATTAGTTCCATTTCTCTCTTGCTAAAATTTTATTTTATTTTTATGATCTTTGATATGTTAATAACACAGAAAGATCGAAAGATAATAGAGACAAAGAGAGGAACTGAATTGTATTGATAATCCCAGCAATAGAACAGTAGCAAACCAACGAGAAAAGAAACAGAGACAGTGACCTTCCTTACCCAGGGAACATTCCCTGTACTCCCTAGCTAGTGCTAGTACTAACCAACTAACTACTGCTCCCACTAACTTTCCTGGTACTTAACAGTATTCTGATGGGCCTTGGGCCTTCTAGTGTAAACTCTAGTTATCTTGGGCCTCTCCTCTACGCCTGTGTTATCCTCTAAGCCAGTGTGTGCTTCTGTGTCCATAACAATCTTACACTGTTTATTTGGAATTCTTTTGATGCTTTCATTGTTTTCATATCACGCCCGAGAATAAGGTGAAAGTTAAAGGACAAAGAGGATAAATTAATGTCTTCTTTGGCTGGAATTAAATTTCAATATGAATTTCAGTACAACCATGAGACCTGAAAATTTAATCAGTTAACTGACACGGACCATAATTTCTCACGAAGAAGACTAGAAAAACTTGAGGGAAATTTGATCATCCAAGGAGGAAAGATTAGATTATCATAATGCAGTCTTACCTTATAGCTTGATGGGATAAGTTTTCTGCATGATAGCAGATTGTATTTTTGCCCAATGCCGTGGTTAAGTAGTGTCATTGTTTGCTTCTAGTCTTGAGTTCACTTTGTTCTGTTATCTAAAAGACAAAGTCAGTCTTACCTTGTAGCTTGATGGGATAAGTTTTCTTATTAATCTGCAGTATTTTGATTTTGCTTACCCATTGATGTGGTTGAATTCCTCAATTGACAGATATTATGTTTGCTTTCGGACTTTGAGTTCACTTTGTTTTGTTTCTAAAGTGCAAATTTTGCCGGCCTTACGTTGTTGATTAGGATTCATAACCAAATTATTGGTACACGAGAGTATGGTAGATTGAAAATTGGTTATTGCTGTTGTGACAATCTTTAATGAAAATTCTCTATGTAGAACTCATGATATATTTCTCTACAACATATCCAGGAATGAAACTCATGAAGTGATCAAATATTTGGAGTATTGTGTTCATCGCTTGCAGAACGAGGATCCAGGAATTCATAATTTGTTGCTCTCGTTGTATGCCCAACAGGTTCGCTTGCTTATTTCAGCATCTGGTTGATTTTTATATATCCAAATCGTTGTTTTGCTATTTTAAATCTTGTAATTTTTTAAAATTGCATGATTGCTTCCTTAGTGGCAATCCTCCAATACAATTGTGAGGAAGTTAGAACCTTCTCATTGTAGATAAATTGAATTTCAGTTTTCAGAACCTTTACAGTTTCAAAATGTGAGCAGTGTGAACATGTATTGTGTGGACTTAACCTTCTTTCTTTGAGAATTTGTCACTTAATTTACAAACCCAGCCTCCTGCTTAAACAAAACTTGCACTACTAAACGTATCCTTAAAATGATATTGACAGTGAAACTCATTGGATAAAGGGCACATCTATTTTTAACTTATATAGTATCTATTTCTTTTGCGCAACACCCAGAATGTGTGTTTCAAGTAAGCTCATCGATTATTTGTATTTGAAGATTGTTTTGCTGCCCAGTTCCACCCAAATACAGTGCGAAGTACCTTGTTGTGCACGTTTACGCTTACCTTTTGAAATGGCGAACATTCTAGTTATATGATGAGACAGACCGTGAAACCGACATTTCACATGCTTTGAATTTAATTCATAATCTTTGGTTTTTTTTCTCTAGAGAATATTATGGAATGCAAGGTTCTTCCTTCTTTGAATCTAAACGTGAGGCTTCTCTCTGTTCGCTTTAGGCGGATGAAAGCACTCTTCTGCGGTTCCTGCAATGTAACTTTGGGAAAGGGAATCCAAATTCCCCTGAATACTTCTATGATCCAAAATATGCTTTGCGTCTTTGCCTCAAGGAAAAACGGATGCGTGCTTGTGTCCATATATACAGTATGATGTCTATGCACGAAGAAGCGGTTGCTCTTGCTTTACAGGTAATGCTATCCTGCTTGCAGATTGGATTGCAGACCTTACAATTATGTTCAAGATTTGATTTAACTAGTTGAGATACAATTCAAGTCTCTTATTTAATAAATAAATATTGATTGACTCCAATAGTTTTGTTTCCTCATGTGCGGATGTATATCACTTAATTACTGCATATTCTTCCGTGTTCATGGAATTTTATCTGATATAGGTTGATGTAGAGCTTGCCATGGCTGAAGCGGATAAGGTTGAAGATGACGAAGATTTGAGGAAGAAACTTTGGCTTATGGTTGCTAAGCATGTCATTGAACAAGAGAAGGGGACTAAACGGGAGAATATCAGAAAGGCAATAGCATTTCTCAAGGAAACTGATGGACTTTTAAAGATCGAAGATATCTTACCCTTTTTCCCAGATTTTGCCTTGATTGATGATTTTAAGGTAAGTTATCCATGCTTGAATTTGTCATTCGAATACTTCATCAGATGGCATTTGCATAATTTTGGTCCTGTGTTCTCGCGAACTCCACTCCCAGTATGTAACTTAGTCCCAGTTTCTCATCAATCTTGACAATGCAGTTTAATCCGAAACCTATGTTAGTTATCGACTGTTTACTCTCAATTGCTCATTGCCGGACATTCTTATTAAACAATTGTAGGAGGCCATCTGCACATCACTTGAAGATTACAATGAGCAAATCGAAAAACTCAAACAAGAGATGAATGATGCTACCCATGGTGCTGACAACATAAGGAATGATATTAGTGCACTTGCACAAAGATATGCTGTAATTAAGCGGCACGAGGAATGTGGGGTAATTATATCTTGATATTCACTTTCAGTAAACTTTATTCGTAAGTCTAGGTTATTGGCATGGCATCATACTAAAGGTGTCCTTGACGGTGTTTTATTCATGTGGCAATAATGGTGCAGGCATGAACTTCTTGTTTCTCCATGTTATATGTTTTCATTTTGTTCCATAAGTTTGTGAATTTTAAATAATAGTTCCCCATTTCAAGATTCATATTTTCACTCTTACTCGGTGTTGAACAGGTTTGCCGAAAGAAAATATTAGACGCATCTGGTGACTACCAGATGGCCAGGGCTTATGCTTTGGTTGGATCAATGGCGCCTTTTTATGTCTTTCCTTGTGGACATTCCTTTCATTCACATTGTTTGATTGCCCATGTCACTAAATGCACTTCTGAAACTCAAGTAAGTTCATGAATATGAATGTCGCTCCTCTTTCGGACCTTTGTTTTTAAATAAATACCGTTGCTTTAAATGTTTGTGGCATAATGGTTTAAAAAATTTGTTTACTTCGTTTGACCCATGCTCCACTAAAATTTTTATTTATGAGAGAAATATTCCTCTAAACTGAACTTTTACAAAGTTGAATATGTAAAAAATTTGAGTTTAAATCTCTAACTATCTGGAAGAGACATGTATGGGTATTGTTTATGAGAGAATTTATTATGCCAAGTGCTCTTCTGTGATCATATCTGAGATTTCAGTTCAATATATTCATTTCGTTTTTCGCGTGAGTCCAAATTTTACTGTTCTATGGTTGATTCAACCGACAAATGTCCTTCGTTTTGTATATTGATCTTATCCTGACTTTTTCTTCATAATTTTTCTTTATATAAGTTGCCTTGTGTTTAAAGATTGTTTCTGTAGTTCTTTTACTTCAACGCCTTTGTTTCAATGGTTTAACAGGCTGAATACATACTAGATTTGCACAAACAGTTGACTTTACTGGGTGATGAACCTAGGAAGGAAATGAACGGCAGCTTGAAAGAAGAGGATCCGATAATCAGCATGACTCCTGTAGATAAGGTATGAATTTCTACATTACACCTTGTTTGGCTTTTAATGGCTAAGCAATGACAAAAATATGGTCTCGAGACTTTTATAAGAAATATATGTTTACCTTTCCTTTTACTATGAAAAAATATAATTAATAATCAATGAAATCATTTGTTACTTGAGATTTTGAATTTTTACTTGGAAATTTAACTATTTATTTTGCTCAAGGATTTAGCAAATGAATCTCTTGAGGTGCTCTCCGATTATAAAAATCTTTCTGGACATAGAATGTGACATCATACTATACAGATTCGATCACGCTTGGATGATGCGATTGCCAGCGAATGTCCGTATTGTGGTGACTTGATGATCCGTGAAATATCTTTACCTTTCATCCTCCCGGAGGAACCAGATGAGGTAGAATCATGGGAGATAAAGCCACATACTCTTAGAGCTCAGAAGAGCATGTCATTAACCGTGTGATTCCCTCCTGCACACAAAACTTCAATCACCCCCTCTGAAAGTGCGGACAATATTGTAGCTCAGACCACCTTTGAGTGTCGCGTGTTCGCTATCGTCTACACAAAGCTTAAGAAATAATAGTTGGGTACAATTTCTGGCTGTATGTATATATCTATTGTGTTTGTAGGTGGTTGTGTATATTACCCAACACGTTTCGGACTTTATTTTCTTCAGGGATTATCTTTTCAAACTTTGTGCGTGTGTTCTGTCGAACCCGTGTCACTTTTTTTTACACTTTTAGTGACTTCCATGTGAATTGAGGGATTGTTGTATGGATCTGTACTTTTTCGAAGGACATCTATTTACAGCATAGACGTTGCTTCTTTTCATTGAGGGCCAAATCAAATGCATTTCGAATACTCAGTCGCAGCAAGATTTTAAATGTTGGTTTCTTCAAATATTTATTGAACATCTTACGATCTTTGCCAGGTCTTAGTAATTCCCTCCTTTTCTACTCTTCTTCCTTTTACTTTCCATATTTGACTTCTAATAGTTGCAAGTGATGAATAATGTGGAAACAAGTACAGAAAATATTTCAGACGGGTGAAATATGAGTCGGAGTCCACACCAATGTTAAACTAATTACCTCGTGTTTTTTATATATGCAATGGGGTAGAGGATTTAAGTGACCACAAAGTGAGACTTAACCCAAGATTTCTCGGGTTTTGGGGTCATTCTTGTAATCATATCAAGGGTTTCTCTTATTATTTAGCTCAGGTTGTAACCCTGGCAAGCCAGAGGAGAAAACCATATATTATTGGAGGTATTAAATATTGAATAGAGTACGTAGTACTTCAACTCAATGACCATTTTTTCTATAACTAAGAAAAAGTTGCTATTTTCAATTATGTTTTCATTATATGAAGAGGATATCTTTCTATGCAACAAAGGTGGGATTTTTTTAATCAATTGTTGCTAAAACGAAGTTAATCTATATCTATATAGTATATCTATAAAAATGTGAAATAGGATGAAAAATTTTCACGTGAATTGTTGAAATAATACAGAATGTAGTATTTAGTTACTAAAAATAAATATATTTGAGGGCAAACATGATATTATTGAAAATAATATTTGTTTCGATTAAAGTTTTATTTTATTAGAAAAATAATATTCGTGTTATATGTTGTAGAATTAACGTTTCAGGAATAAATCCAGAATCATAAAGATGTTAAAATCATCAGATCTTATAACTGTATCTATAGCCGAATGCAGAAGCGTACTTGAAGCCATAGTCCTAAATTCTTTGAGAACGATTGGTTGATCTTCCAGATCTGAGCGTTCTTCGTGAGAGTCCTTTTGTTTCTCTCAGATTCTTATTCTAGCAAAGTGATTTAGAATAGGGAACGTGATACGCCAGATCTGGGGACCATACCAATATATAGATAATTCTTTGAATTATCTCCTGTAATTTCTGTTTTAGTTCATCATTAAAACAGAACTAGTATTCCACCCGTGTGATGCACGAATATATAACTATATAAAAATAAAAAAAGTATATGTTGTATAATATTGATGTTGATACCAAATATTGAAGTAATAAATATATTGAATAAGTGAAAATACCTGTTACGTTTCCACAATTTCACCATTTGAAATTACCTGTTACATTTCCACAATTTCACCACTTGAAATTATCTGTGACGGATTGTAGCCTCAAATATTCGAGGCACTGTTATGTAACTATATTTAATAGTAATTATAGTTTTTATATTGATAATGTATGTAATACGATGTAATTCTAATCTCCTTTTAAATTTCAGATTAAAAATCAAGTTTTCTTTAATCGACACTTCAAATATATGAGATTCTAAATATTAATATTTTTATAGTTTTTAATTAATAATTTTATTAATCAATTGCTAGTTTCTATAAATAGACATTGTATTTTGATTGTGGTTTATATATTAGACTAATGTGATTTGTATCGAACAAAAACAAGGTTTATACAGAATATTATATAACCCTTATGATATTAAAATGATTTTGGAACCAACGAAAAACTTTTAATGTTTTTTAAAATTTTAAGGTAGTCAGTTTTAAATCTTAAATCAATAGAATGTAAAAAAGTTGTAGTTAATGTGATGAATTATTCATTTACCTCGGAATTGTAGATGAGACATTGTTGTGTACATGTATTTAGTAGTAATTATTTTTTATAGCCACAGATCTGGAGCCCGGACCCCAAGAAATTAACATGTTTGAGCAAAGGTAAATGCACCTCTTCTAGTAACAAGCAACTCCAAACACTAGTCGAAAGTGTTTTTGGCTAAGATCATTCGATGCTTAAGTCAGGTTGGGAGGTCCGGAAGAGAAAACATGAATATAAAGCAAGCTAATAGCTTGTGAGTCGTCCACTAGAAAAAGGGAAGCATATTTGGGTATTTATAGATGAGCTAAGCGGTAGTTTCGATGGTGTCACCCGATGTGTGATATTCTGGAACGAGTCTTATGGCTAATGCTATACCCAAGCTGACCATTTTTTCATGCGAGATTTTCGTCCTGGTATTTGGAGATTTATTTAATGCGAACGCGTGGTATGCTTTCAAAGATGTAATTATGACGTTCTAGAGCAAAAACTCGCACGAGATTGCCAAGATCTTTACTCGGACTCTTACACCAATTTTTTGATGTGTTATAACTGAAGGTGTAAAAGTTCTCGGTAATTGGTCCTCAGTCCTCTATCCTTGGTCATCGGGTACCGAAATGATGCACGAGGTATCAAATGACATTGGCAAGTAATTAAACTCTTGATCGTTGAGCTCTTTTTTATATATTCCATCAATTTTGAATTTGCAAATATATAGGAATTATATAGTTAGTTTGGTCTGTGGCGACCTCTAAGTTCAACTTAAGTTATGCAACAATTTGAAAAATGAAGATATAATTAGAGTTATTTTTAATTGTAATTGTTTTTTTAATTCTAAAAACAATTAGAGTTATTAGAATACAGCATAAAAACAATTAGAGTTATTTTCGAGTGAAGTCCGGACCAATAAGCCGGATATATGGAAACGAAAAAAAAACTAAATATAGACCGATGTTACACGAACAAAATTTAATCAGATGGGGTCCCAAGAGACAAGCATATCATTCTAAAGTAAGCATATCATTCTTCAGGCCAACTCCAATCTACTCCAAATGCAAGATTATCTTTGACCAAATCGTTCTTTCAAGGTAAAAAAAATAAAAAAATAAAAAATTCAGACGTTCAACAGTGATTAGAGTATGTGATAAACGAACCAACTAACACCAGCATGATGAAACACCTCTCTGCTTTTAAATATCAACTCATGATAAACTTATGGCTACCAAATATGTAAAAAGAAAAGTTCGAGAATGAGCTTGGTAATAAATTCCGTCAAACATGAAAGAAATCATGCTCAATTTCAAGTCTTCAGATATGATTGAGGTGAGCCAGATGAGCAAGTAAATGGGAAAGAGTTAGGCAATTGACAGCGTATTGGAACACCATCATACAAAACATAAGATCCAAACTGCTGCGTTGGGGCTAGGCTAGCAGAGAGCAAGGAGGTTTTACTCAAACTTAACCCTCAGGTTTCTCAAAAGAGCTTTATTCAATTTCCACACATATGAACAGTAAATATTTCAACAACTTATGATACCATATGATATCGAACTATTACAAAATTCACAGTAACTTATAGATCATAATCCTGGTCCGACGGACACATCACACTCATTTCAAAATGAAAACAAAACTTCAAGGAACTCAAAAACAAAAAAAAATCTATCAATTTGACTTCAACTTAAACTTGACAGTGGAGGGCTATGCATGAATCCACTGATCATAACCCAAATCACAAGAAACCATAATGCCTGTTTCGAGAAGAAGAAACATGAAAGACTCAACAAACCCAATCAAATGGATCAGTTTCTATTCTAATCAAAACCTGCAAATTTGAACAAGAAAAATGCACCAGCAAGTCATAGTATGAACAACCAGTAAACATAGTGTTTTCTGTCCATCACAAAAAATATAAAAAATTCGATATATAGGTGAAAACAGTTAATCCCCAGAGCCAAAAACAAAAGTTCACCAACAAAAAGAACATAACTTGGTCATCCTATGAACTCCTATGAATCCGATAACATTGACAGAAATTCGCAATTTGCCGCGAAAATAGCTCACGAGGCCCTGACGACCACAATGTTATTGGGATTGATGCTCTCAATGTAGAATCGATCACCGGAATTGTGACTAAAAGCATGAGCACGATTAGGAAGGAACGCGAGATAGCCCGCAATGGCCACGGAATATCCTCCCCGTACTTTCTCCGCCACAAATCCCTTAACCCGGCCATTCTTCTGGTATATTTTCTTAAGCTCCATCAACGCCCTGTACTTCCGGAACTTCCGCGGTAGGAGGAGCTTCACCTCGCCCTCCACAGCGTCGTTCTGGCCCACGGCGTCCGCAAATCGGGCGGCGGCTCGTTCCTTCGCCCGAGGATCGCCCGTCACTAAATCTATGAAGCAACGCTCAAGCATCTGCATCTTGACTGAGGAATCGCCGGAGGATGGGTTGAGAAACCCGACCCGGTTGGAGAAATGTGTGGTCTTTTCAGAGGAATTGGGAGCTCCAATCAGCTCGTTGGCGGTGCAGACCCTGGGCGCCCCGACTCCGGCATCGATGAGGTAGGTTTCATCCCTCAATCGCACAACTTTGGCCTGCAGGGAAGTCCCGCTACGCAAGAGAAAGCTGGAATTGGATCTTGGGAATAATCGGCTCATAAACCCGCTCATCTTGTCCCGATGCACAAAGGCCTTTAGGGTTCAATTTATATCTTCATTTTTTCAAATTGTTGCATAACTTAAGTTGAAGTTAGAGGTCGCCACATACCAAACTAACTATATAATTCCTATATATATGTATATTCAAAATTGATGGAATATATAAAAAGAGCTCAACGATCAAGAGTTTAATTACTTGCCAATGTCATTTGATACCTCGTGCATCATTTCGGTACCCGATGACCAAGGATAGAGGACTGAGGACCAATTACCGAGAACTTTTACACCTTCAGTTATAACACATCAAAAAATTGGTGTAAGAGTCCGAGTAAAGATCTTGGCAATCTCGCGCGAGTTTTTGCTCTAGAACGTCATAATTACATCTTTGAAAGCATACCACGCGTTCGCATTAAATAAATCTCCAAATACCAGGACGAAAATCTCGCATGAAAAAATGGTCAGCTTGGGTATAGCATTAGCCATAAGACTCGTTCCAGAATATCACACATCGGGTGACACCATCGAAACTACCGCTTAGCTCATCTATAAATACCCAAATATGCTTCCCTTTTTCTAGTGGACGACTCACAAGCTATTAGCTTGCTTTATATTCATGTTTTCTCTTCCGGACCTCCCAACCTGACTTAAGCATCGAATGATCTTAGCCAAAAACACTTTCGACTAGTGTTTGGAGTTGCTTGTTACTAGAAGAGGTGCATTTACCTTTGCTCAAACATGTTAATTTCTTGGGGTCCGGGCTCCAGATCTGTGGCTTCAAATCATCTGATGCCACACGTCTCCAAGCGATTGTCTATGCATATCTCGAGGCCCCGAGCTGGCTTTATAAATGAATAATAAAAATTTTGATATAAATTAAAACGCATTTTCCAACGTATCAAATATTGAATTGTCAATTTTAAGAGAGATTATTAATCTCATATACTTTAGATATTAATTTCAAAGGAGATTATTGATGTGTCAATTAAATATAGCATAATTTTTAATCTGAAATTTGAATGAGATTAGATTTACACTGTAATATATACATTATCAATATATAAAAAAATAATTGCTACTAAATACAGCTACATAACAATGTCTCATCTATAATTCCGAGGTAAATGATTAATTCATCAGCATTAACTATAACTTTTTTACATTATATTGATTTAAAATTTAAAACTGACTACCTTAAAATTTTAAAAAACATTAAAAGTTTTCATTTGTTCCAAGGGTTATATAATATTTTATAAACCATGTTTTAGTTCGATAGAAATCACATAGTAGTCTGATATATAAATCACAATCAAAATACAATGTCTATTTATAGAAACTAGCAATTGATTAATAAAATTATTAATTAACAACTATAAAAATATTAATATTTAGAATCTCATATATTTGAAGTGTCGAAAACTTGATTTCTAATCTGAAATTTAAAATGAGATTAGAATTATATCGTATTATATACATTATCAATATAAAAATACAATTATTATTAAATATAGTTACATAATCGTGCCTCGAATATTTGAGACTACAATTCCGTCACAGGTAATTTCAAGTGGTGAAATTGTGGGAACGTAACAGGTAATTTCAAATGGTGAAATTGTGGAAACGTAACAGGTATTTTCAGTTATTCAATATATTTAGTACTTCAATATTTGGTATAATTTCAATATTAATACAACATATACTTATATAGTTATATCTCAAGAGTCGCACGGGTGGAATACTAGTTAGGCATTAGGCAAGAGTCGAGTTCCTTACCAAATGAAGGAGCCAACAAATGTAGCACCTAACTAGCTTGCCCCTCTCTATATAATATAATTTTTGTCTGAAATAAGATTATTCTTATCTATTTTAATAGATATTTTAACTTTGTGGGTTTTTTCTACTTTGTTTTTATTTGTAATTTAAGGGTAATAAATACTTATTTGTTAACGTAAACTTTTAAATCAGGTCTTTTTGTTCTACATCGTCGTAACATTTACATGTTTTTTGAATATAAATAACATAATGAAATTTTTTTTTTTTGACGAAGTCTTAGATCTAGAGCCGTGTCAAGATCCTCTCATTTATAAAATGATAACATATATGCTTTTGACTATTGAATTCGAAGTCATCGTAGATACCAAATTCATTTGAGGTCCCAATACCATAAAAGATTTTTGCTATTGGTTTTTTTATTATTATTATTCAGCATCACGATTGATGTCCTCTATTATCATCTCGGTACCCGAGGACCAAGCAGCACACTTCAGGTCCGACCTACGCTACCAAGATCAGGAAATCTCCCGAGGACTCGTTATGAGAACGGGTGTTGGCCCGAGGACTTGTGCTCATATCGGGAGCGTTTCTCGAGGACAATGTCATATCTACCAGAATCCAGCCCAAATACGTCTTTCCTTATTTGAAGAATATAGGGATGATACGTCTTTCCTAATTTAAACGATAAGATCCCGAGGATCGCGGAGGATATCTCTTCCGAGATACCCGGTGCATGCGAATATTCGTCAGGATATGCTCTCCTCCACCGCCTAGCCCCTCTATAAATACCAGGTATGCCTCATTCATTCACACATTATTTTCGCACTATCTCGCACACAGCATATATTTTCCTGCTCTCCTTTTTGCTCCCGCATCCTGCCTGACTTAAGCATCGAAGGGGCTTTATCGGACAAACTTCCGACGCCCTCTGACTTGTGGTTTCTGGCTGCAGGCACCAAGAAGAAGGAGTACTTTTCATCCACCTGTGCCCGACGTCCCAAGCTCCCGACGTGGTGTTCTCAGCTCGTCGGTTGAGATAATTTGGCTACATCAACGATATATATATTATTTGATATATTTTTATTGAGTTGATCCAAGAAAGTTGGTGAATTTCAGGTATTTCCTAACATATTGAGAATTAATTATTTCAGGCCAAAACAACAATGTGAACCAAAAAAAGTTTAGGTAGAATGAATCATTGTTCATGAAAAAGCTAAAAGTTGATTCAACATATAATATTACAGCTTCAAAACTTTGGAGCTGTAATTATCACAAATTACATATGTGGATCGATTTTCACAAATTATCTTTTGTACTGTTCTCTACTTACTTTTAACCATGTGTGTGTACATTAACAAATGAAAGTGATTCAAATAATGGATGAAATTAAAATATAAAGAGCTTAACATAAATACTAAATAAAGATTGTTAGTATTTTGGTTCATCTATCCCTTAATCTTCTTTAGTAATTGAATTTCAATCTTGGGTCATGTTTTTGATGGAATTAACAAAATATCATAATCATTTGCTCTCTGTGTTATTTAACAATTTATCGGATAATGAGCTAGAGTTTCTTAGCTTTCGTTTTCTTGGTTTAATGACTATCAACATCTACATTTTCCTTACATATCTATGCGAGCTAAAGATCATAGATTATATTATCTTGTTAATATCATAAAATATCTTATCATTATCACGATTAAAACAAAAAATCGTCTTTATATCCTAAAAAGTCCAGCGAGTCTATTTCTTAAAAGCCTATGCATTCATTTTTTCTATTACACATGAAATATCTTCTCAATGTAAATATCGATGAATCACATGGCTTCGTCAACACCGATGGAATCATAAAACGATAGATCATGTTCCCATAGATACAGGTGAGTTGGTAAGACCTGGGGTGATGTGGGAGTAACTTCCCCGACATCACGGGTTCGATTCTCGTGTTGAGAATATTCCTCACTGAAATATTGTGAGGTATATTCTGCGATTTGGTCCGTTATATGTGTCCTCTTCCCCCGAGCCTCTGTCTACTCGTATATATCCATCGATTTACCATTTGTATGGGCCAAGGAGCCTCTGACCTATACAGGGTTAGCCAATTAATGGATTAAATTTAAAAATAAACGATAGATCATCATAAAACTATGGATCATGTACTACTAATATATGGTATGGTAATTAGCTAAATTACCACTTAAACAGACTTAGGTTGAACATTTATTTTTCAATCACATTTAATTCGTTTCTTAACAACAAATTTCAGCAGTTATGTTAGCCTCGTTAGCAGCTTCTCAAAATTCAAGAGACAAAGTGTGAGGTCAGTTTCGAAACCTGAAGCATTTTCAGCTTTGACTTGAAGGGGTCAACGCTCCCCTCCCACAATTATTATTATAGTATAGCTATAAACAATTACTCCACTAATATCGTCATCATCAGGAAAGGAAAATTTTGTGCTGCCAATGTACAATACATGGGACAAAGAAATATCCGAGACTTTTCTTGAAATACCGGCCTCGGAAGAAAGCTCTCACCTTTCATACGTACCCACACGGAGAAGGTTCCTCCTCTCTCTCTCTCTCTGTTTTTTTTTTTTTTTTTTTTCAAATCCTGCCCAGGAAGCCAATAAGCAGCCTTCTTTTTAAATTTACCTCTTGTTTGTTTATCGAAGGACCTGCCCATTTTTTGGGTTTAATTAGTATGCTTGTAGATATTTGAGAAAAATAACCACTTCGCAGTTTGGAGATGGGGCAAAGAGGCCCTTCTGGAGGCTTCAGTCTTCTGGGCGTGATCAAGGTATTTTCTTGGTAATATCAGTGGAAGAGGCTTGATTTTTAGTTGTTTTATGTGAAATTTAATGAAATATAATCTGTTAGTGAGCTAAGAGGAGTCTTCCTGATGATATGGGCTGTGCAGATTATCTGGATGTCTAGTTTAATTTCAATAGATCCCTGTGGTTTATTAATCGAATATAAGATACGAGAGTAAAGTTTCATTAGAGAAGTAAATTTTTCTTCTTTAGAAAAAAGAAGAAAGAATTTGGATTTAATGTTTGATTTTGGATCGGTGTTTTAGGCGCTTAAAAGAAATTAGGATCCTCGGATAAGAAGCCAGAGAACTCGGTTTTTTCTACTTCAATTTATTTATTTAGTTGTGCTTTCAGACGCTGGTTACGTTAATACAGTTTTAAGAACACTCTGAAACCGCTGATTTTGTAGCGTTCGGTTTTGTTTCCCTTTTTTGTGGTTGCCAACTATGCTAAGTATCAATGCTATGCCGCGCGAGCATGTCTTGATGCCATCCCTTGTTTAAAGTGTGATTTAATCAGTATTGGTTTTGTAGAAAGCTGCTTGTCTAGATGGATCTAAACCCGACACTGGGAAAGGAAAGAGCAAATTTAAGTCATCGTTGTGTATGAATAAGGTGTCTCATGGATTTCACTTAGTGGAAGGGCAATCAGGTCATAAAATGGAGGACTACCATGTGGCAGAGTATCGGCAAAAGAAGGGGCATGTGCTCGGTTTGTTTGCAATTTTTGACGGACATCTCGGAGATCGTGTCCCTAGCTATCTGAAGGATAAGCTCTTCAACAACATACTTGACGAGGTATGTTTCAATCTAGTGTTAACGGTACATGGAATTCTATTTCTGTCAGGTTTGCATGAAAGATTAGACCTGAGTGATAAACGTTGTTTCTCGGTATAATACGTGGGAATGAAGTTCATATCAATATTTTAAAGTTCGTGGGCTTTCATGCTAACTATTGGCTGTTGGATATGGGTAGCATGCAATGTAAAACACTCAAATATAGGATATTGATGGTTAGAGAATCATCCTTTATTTTAGGAACATCTGAAAATGGCCCGGCAATCCAGCACACCATTAAAGGTGTCAAAAATGTTGGAGAATTCAGATGTACACAGAAATTTGTCTTTAAAGAAGTAGAAGTTAAGTACTAGGTGATTAGGTATGTTTACAAGTTCGAGTAGCATGGTTGTAGCTGGTGCACACCAACCATGATGGCATCTTACGAGGAAGAAAATACAAGAAGAATAAAACAAAAATACCGATGTTGCTAATTCCTGTTGGCATGTCCTCAGACTTATTAGTACTCCTCACCAGTACTTTTATGGAGGTGTTACACTGCAAAAAAACGTTTCACTTTATTAAATGGTTGTGCTACACCTGAGAATATATGATAGAAAAATGCTGGTTTGGTCTTCTAAAGACAAATGCAGGAGACCTACCGTTTACCCCATCGATTTGATCCACATTTCTTCAAGGGTGAAACTGTCAAGTAGCACCCTGTAAATTGTAGAATCCTTGTTGGTAACCCAATTTTATCACTGAATTTGGAATACTAGCTTTTGGTTAATTATCCTAGGTCCCCTTCCATAGTCTTTTTCTCCTTATTTGATTGATTCATTACATGAGGTGTCTATGTATTTACTGGCTAAGTTCTTTGAACTCTTCTATTCCATCAGAATATGAGAAAATATTATGTAATCATCCAAAAGATTTTAAAGAACTTTTGGCATGGTTTAAAGTTGTCTGCTGGTTCACATTATATTTTGGCATTTTTCAAAAATATATGCAACCGGCTCTTTGTGATCGTATGAAAGTTCAAATCAACACTAACTGGACACATTAAAAGAATTTTATGTACAAAAATAAGATATTTTCTCCAGTGCATGTCCGTTACAAGTTCGACAATTCAGTTTATCATGTTTAACTCAAAGGGATCGATAAAATAATTTGTTGATTATTTGATACAATTCGATTGGCACAGAATTTATGTGATATGATTGCTTTGATTTTTTATACTTACTGGACTTTTGAGTGATTTCCTTCAGTCATTTTCTTCGCATGTGCTATTCAACAACTTAAGTAGTATTGTTCATTTTAATGTAATTTACCTAGAGAAAGTAACGAGTGCTTAAGATATTTTAGTATTTACTGTGTATGGAGGCTTATGATTTATCATTTGATCCACGTGAGTAATGTGTTTCTTCCTTGCATCTTTGGTGGGACAATCATCAATATATATATTTTTTACTTAGTCCCTTGTTATTTAAGCTTGAAGATATGATATCTCTGCTTGAGCTTGTGGGTAAGTGCTAGGATATTAATTGTCCTTGGAGATGTATATTTCTAATTAGGTCAAGATTTTATATTTAATTTAGTACCTTAAAAAACCCAGTTTCTGTAAAAATGAATAGGACAAACTTAGAGTTGTTCGGTCAGTTAGCGTGAAGCAATAATCAGCTACTTTATTTTAATTCTAATTTTAGTTTCTCACTAGCTAAAGGTTTTCATGATCTATTTTGTTTGTCCATCAAATCTACATTATATGGCATAACATAATGATATAAACATTTATAGAAAAACCGGAAATATTTGGATTGACTTTGATACAAATTAGAGTTAATATCTTCAATACAATTGAAAGAAGCCAGAAAAAATAAACTGTTTATGTACTAATCATAAGTTCTAAGGGGATGGGCTTGTTTACTGCATAAGTGGTGTTGCACTCACACATTTCAAGCTGTGTTTTTAGAGTGCAGATATTTCTCGTGGATCGTGAGGCTCATGCTCTTTATTTCCATCTCAATTTATGAACGAGATGTTCTCTCTAAACAAAAAACCTTGATAACTGTACTACCTTATTTGGTCATGACTTTTTATTTGTTAGACTATCCTTTTTTACCACTTGTTGTATATGTTATTGTGAAAACATCCTCTTAAACATCTCATTATATCATCATTCAAGTTACTGATGAAGTACTATTATTTTACTTGTGCAGCCCAATTTTTGGGAGGACCCCAACACGGCCATTAAAAATGCTTATTGTTCGACTGACAAAGTTATTCTAGAGAACTCATTGGAATTTGGTCCTGGTGGCTCTACAGCAGTAACTGCAATTGTTATTGATGGCAAAGATTTATGGGTGGCAAATGTTGGTGATTCAAGGGCTGTCCTGTGCAAGAATGGAATTGCTGATCAACTGACAGTAGACCATGAGCCACATACTGAGAGGGGAAGGATTGAGAAGCAAGGTGGCTTTGTGACGAATCTTCCAGGTAATCATTATATTGTTGCTAGCGATCATTGCTGCTATCAGGTGGTCTAACCTAATGGCATGTTGATCAACATGACTATGGTTGTAGAATTTTTAGATGTTATAAAAGCAATGTTATGATCTGCTATAACTCTTGATATAGAGGCTGGTGTTTGGTACTTTTCAACAAGTTGTCATATGCATTTATCACCGCTACATTTATGACTATTATGATGTGGATTTGGGTGGTGATGCTAATGCATGAAATTTGGACTCCTAATTTCAGGAGATGTGGCTCGAGTTAATGGCCAACTTGCAGTTGCTCGTGCTTTTGGAGATGAAAACCTTAAAGCCCATTTGAGTTCGGAGCCTGATATTCGTCCTGTACGGATTGACTCAAGCACAGAGTTTGTCATACTGGCAAGTGATGGCTTGTGGAAGGTCAGTTTTATAGTGTTGCATTGGTGAATTTTTATTCTTTTGTCAGTGCAGAATTTACAGTTGTAAACCGTCGATGCGGGTATGAATTCCTTCCTTTTTATCCTTCTAGTAGCGTAAACTAAGTTATTGGCATGGTAAATTGGTTTTATATCATAACTGAGATTTCTAGTATTTAAGTTAGACAACCAATGCATAAAATGCGAAGGCTTGTTGAGATACATGTTATGTTTACAATGGTGTTAATGGAATTTGATTTAAAAATATTAAATGGGTTCGAAGAAGTGTTTTTGAAAAAGAAGAAAACTGGATTTCCAAATGCATCCCTAAATCCTCGTGGCTGAGTTTAAATTTAGCTCTCTCAGTTAGCCTTGTGTTCTTGAAAATGCATGGTTTTGAGTTATTCTAGTTTCTCATTTTTTTACTGGAATTTGTGGTCCAATGTGGAATAAATATCCTTTTTAAGCATCCTAGCTATCCGGAAAAACTTGGAGATTTCGAAGAAATCTTATTAACTTCTGGACTCGTCATGAATAATATAGTAGCAGTCCAGTAAGTATGTGCTCTGTATACCAGTCTTTGAGTCAAGTAAATTGGGCAGGTGATCAATAACCAAGAAGCAGTGGACATGGTAAGGAACATGAAGGATCCTCAAGCAGCCGCAAAGAAATTAACTTCGAAAGCACTTGCAAGAAAAAGCAAAGATGACATATCTTGCATTGTAATACATTTTGGATGATCAACAATAACCAGACACGAGCACAACAGATGAAAAAGTGGAAATACAACCTATATATATCCAGTATTCATGAAAATCTTGTTTGCACATAGCTCTTCTGTTCTCTTGGATTTATTGGATAGAGAAAGATGTGTGATGCCATTGTTTAGAACAGTAATGATGGTCGACAAACCGATTTTTTTTCCTTTCTCTGATGCAATATTATTAGAAGTAGATTTTGAAGTTTATTGTTTTGGGTTAGAAGAAAACACTTGTGTGTGCAGGGATTTTCTTAAGCTGGAGAAGAGAATAATGGCATGTGTATACCTGAAAGATTTGCTACATTTTCTTGTATATATGTAGAAAATTGTTATACGTGGATTCGTTAAGTTACCCGTCGAATTAAATTATTGGAATCACAGGTTGATGCTGATATTTCAAGCATATCTTCCTTCATTTTTAAGCATGGCATGTATTTGTAAATTCAGCAATTTAGTTTTTTTTAATCAACTTGAGCCCACGATCTATTGGTCTAATCTCAAGTCCCAAGACACCTCATCTGGTTAAATATCCCACTTATATTGGTCTAATCTCAGGTCCCAAGAGACCTCATCTGGATAAATATCCCACTTATATAGATTCTTTAGATTGGAAATTCCTCCCAAGCCAGTGACATTGCAGAATCAAATTGGAGCAAATCACAAGCTTTTTGTTTGGTAATATAAGTTCCACATATCCTTCTCTTTCTACTTCCTTTCTTTGTTTTTTGAATAACAGATCGGAATTATGGATTTCCACGAGCACTTTCTCGATTTTGGGATGATTTTCATGCTGACCGATTCATGAGTTGAGATACGTACGATATGCAAGAAAAGTCAATGGCTAGTGCTAACACATTCTTATCTGCACAATCCATTGACTTGAAAAATAATAAATTTTGGTGAAAAATTAGTTGTATCAGGTCGAGCACGGGTTAATCTGTAAACAAATTTAAATAAAAAAAATATATTTGTCTAAATAAAGTGCTATGAATAAAATACAAACACCTGAAGGCTCCAAAATAACGTGTACATTAAGTGAAAGTGTGAAACCAAGGAATTTTTTGATGTTCTTCAGATGAAAGTTATCAGTTAAACGTGGACAAGGAAAAAGTTCGCAAATGAAGACCGATTTGAACCGATCGAGCGATTCGAACCCAAATTCCAGTCTTCCCGGATTCGGTTTTACAATAATTGGAAGGGGTATCACATGTCTGAAAAACATATATCCATTGAAGTGGATACAAGTTATGGCATAGCAAACAAAAACAGATGACCTGTTTTAATATGGTCCATCCTGTTCGAATAGTCTAACATCAATCATGTAGCAAAAGAACATGTGACTTGTCCACCGAAGTTTCAGCCACCATTTTGCGTCACAGTTTTCAACATAAGTGGTGGATCCTAGAAAAAGTAGCTTTCTTTTGATCTTATCACGGCTGGATTAAGATGTAAAACTGTAATCTTGGAACCTAAACTTAAGACAATGATTATGGGATATATGAATGGTTCATCAGCAATTATTTTCTGAATCAGGACAAGAAGTGAAGATGATCATCAATGGTAAAGAGTATAGGATTCAATTTCAAGTAGAAGCATTGTGTTCGATCAAAAGATTCACACATAAAAGATCATTCTGTTTAAGAGGAAGACAATGTTGCATGATCCCGAAATATTTCAAATGGATAGGTGAAGTATATAAATTTGAAATTATACACAATACAAGGACACAAAAATTAACAAATGATGCATAATATATAGGGAAAG